>QTSX02006018.1:0-56984 GCA_014839935.2 Entomophthora muscae | reverse complement strand
ATGCCTGTGCTTCCTGAAAGAATTTGCATAAATCCACTCTAGATCCTTTATCATCCTTTTTGATACACCCATAAATTATATTTATTTCAAATTCATTGCAATTTTGATTTGAAACTTGGTTCTTGGATTTGACAATCCCACAATTTCAGATTTGTTAATTTTCACATGATGTCTATGATTTGTTTGAAATACAGAAATCACAAATTGTACATTAGAATCTGCATTCCTGATTCATGTATCCCATGTTTGTTTGCTGAGTTTTGTCTTTTGTTAGTTGAGTTATCTGCTCAAGAGATTCAAAATTTGCCAATTTAAATAAACCAAAAAAAGTCAAATTAAATGGTGGATATTATTAAATATTTTATTTTTCACTCAGCTGAGTTGCCCGCAAAAGTGATTTGAAATTTGGACCAAGGATTTGACAATCCCGCATTTTTACGTTCAGGTTCTGAATTTACAGTATAGTTTTCTTAGGATTATTTATTATATAACCCCTTTTATATCAAACTATAAGTATTTAGAAGGTCTATTAAAGATGATTTTACAAACTGTGTCTACTTCCCTTTATTTATTAAATTTAAACCCCTGTGTATTACAAGTTTTGAAATGTTTTAACTGAACCAATGAGAGTTCAGTAATTTATTGGGGAAATTAATAGTCCAATAGAAAGGACAAGAATGAAAATAATAAGATGTATTTTATTGTGGAAGACAACAGTCCAATAGAAAGGACAAGAATAGAAATAAGACATAGGTTTATTTGGGATTGTCAGGACCATTATTCATGATGATCCCAACACTTAACCAGGTATGGTACTACAACAGTCTACCATGCTTCTCACTGAAAATGAATTGACATCTGGGGATTCCAATGATGATAAGACAGATAAAATTAAAGAAGATACCTTAAATCATTTCCCTTATTGTGATAGATCCTATTTAATTACAAACAAAGATTTGAACCCGAAACCTCTTGGGACAGGTTCTGCCTGGATTTAAGTTTGGAAATTCTCTTAAACATAGTTATCTGATGTCCTAGCATTGAATTAGAATGTTCTATCTAATCAATGGTCACTATTTTAACTGAAAATTCAGTTGATCACCCAGACTTAATGCTAGGCTCCATACTTCTTGAAAATCATTGAATTAAGTTAGAGAATAATAGTAATTTACTTAACTGTTTAAAAACATTTGAAACATCAGATGACACCCGTATAAACTTCTGGAGTTTCAACATCAGATAGGGGAGTTATAAACTGTTTAAATTAAGGATTATTGTTTTGATAATCCTGCTAAATCAATTTTGAGACTGCTTTAGGCTCCTCAAACCTCTCTTGACTTACCATTTTCCTGACTTCTCTACTATAAATACCTCTTTTATCTAATATTTACTGTTGCTCAATCAATAAAGACTTTAAGCCCACCAATTAAAATTTTATTGTTTTTAAGACTCTCTGAAGTAGCTATCATTAAACCACCTAATCTTTCCATTACCAGGGGAATTAGATATAAATTTTTATTACTCTTGCTGGTTTTTCATGTTGTGCAGAGCTTTGTAAGCATGAACTCCAGACCTATGCTGGAACAGATACTCAATACTGCCAGAATAAAAATGGGCTCCAGTGGTACCTGGAAAGTGATACACTGCCTCCTTGTTTTCAGGAAATCATCCTGTTACAGAAAATTCCCAGTTGGTTTCAAAGAAGTCCAATACTACCAGTGTATTTCATCTGTTTTCCTCTGCCTTCTTATTGTTGTATTTGGGGGCCTATAAGTTTTTAAGACAATTCAATTCACTTCTTGATTCTTACTGTATCTTTGGCAAATTATTCCACTTGAGAATGGTATCATAACCCATTGGTTTCATGTTGACCAGTTTAAATCATTGTCTTAATTTTCATGCAGGGAAATTGTTCCCTGAAGGATGGGTCCCTGACAAGGATGTTGTAATTAATATACTGTAATAAGATTTCAATAGTTCACCAGAGGGTGGTAATATGAAAGGATCTAAATAGAGTGTGATTTTGAATATCTCATTCAAGAGATCAGTGCATGGAATCAACATTGCTTTTATTTAGGGTTTATTTTCTATACTTTAACAGTGGCAGAAGGATGTCCAATATTGTTAGATACATCATGGTGTGCCTCTATGATTGCCCCCTGTGTATCTTAAGACACATTAGTAGGCAGGGAGTCAATATTAGTTACAACACCTCCCTTGCCCCCTGTTTGTTGTCCAGCACTAGGATCAGAGTCTTCAGAAGATCAGGGAAGTTATTTACAAAATATTTCTGAGCAAGTAAATCACAACAGGGGTGAAATTGGTTGTGATGAGCTTCTTGATGTTACCTTGGGCGTCTTCAAGCTGTTAAGTATGTTTTTGTAGTGGAAAACTTTATGAAGGGCCCAAGGCAGTTGGGTTTGAGCTTTGCAGAGTTGAGGTTGAGGGTATGAACAGTATCACCTACAGCATAACATGCTTCAGGGTCAAATTGCCTCTTAATCAGCTTTTGTTTGATATTAAGGACCTTAGCCTGCCACTGCATTAGTGAGGGGGTGACTGTGAGAGGACGCTTGTCTGGAAATTTGATTTTAAATTACCCTGGACCACTCCTGTCATGCCATCAGGGGTATCAAAGGCTAACGTGCTGGGTCTTAACCCTGTGCTACAGTTTATCCTGGCTTGCAGAATGAGCAGTGAAGTTGGTAGGTGTTCTGTCAAGTGATGTTTGGATGTTTCCAAGATATTTTTTCAATTAACTGGACCATATATCCATTTAGATGTTAGACTGAACATTGGCCTGTGAGTGATATGGCATGCCAACTATTTGTTCAAGTGCATTCTTTACACAATGTAATTTCA
Organism: Entomophthora muscae; assembly: GCA_014839935.2. Classification (NCBI taxonomy): domain Eukaryota; kingdom Fungi; phylum Entomophthoromycota; class Entomophthoromycetes; order Entomophthorales; family Entomophthoraceae; genus Entomophthora; species Entomophthora muscae. The sequence continues at coordinate 54,122 of QTSX02006018.1, read as the reverse complement.
TGACACTACCCACAAGCTCAGGTCCACTGCCTGTTATGAGTCACTTGGAGCAGACAAACTGTGCCACAATCTCTTTGCTAATAAATTAAGTGATAGTGGTTGTAGTGTGGTTGGTTGTCACCCAAGCTACAGGCCAGTTTGTGAATTAATCAATGACAGTAATGATGTCTTTTTTCCTAACTTATCTTCAGGCAGGGGCCCTAAAATGTCAAGGGTCCATTGCTCAAAGGGTTTTATGGCCTTGATGGGCAATACTGACTTTGGTGGGCAGGTTCAGACGTATTTTTCTCACATAATACACAAGCCTCAAGGAGATCCAGAATATACTGGTGCATATGTGACCACCAGACTTTATGTTTCATAATTTGAACAGGCTACATTATCAGATATGATCCAGCATGTGGTAGTAGTGCAGGATGGTATCTTCCTTCTGTGTGGTGAGAATGTAAGGTGTCTTTTCTCACATCTCTTCCTGACAACATACATTTCCGGTTACTGTTGTAAACTGACTCCCATTGTCTTTCACTTCAAGATTATTGCTGAGTTAAGGATTTTGTATCAAGTAGTCTTAGGATTTAGGTACATCATGGGCCAGTCAGCATCTAGGGTGTTTTCCCCTGTGTTTGATGATATGTATAAACTGGATAGTGCATCAGCTGTGACCAGCTTTTTCACAGGATTGTACTCTATATAGAGTTGGTAGGGGTAATGTTTGATCCATCTTACCTGGCATCAAATCAGATGTAACTGTGTGTTGAAATACAAATTAATTATAATCTGCGTGAACTTGGGGCAGAAAGGTAGTGCTTTTTGGGTAGTAGCTCTATTTACCAACACAATGGACAATTGCAGCTAGCTATTATTGTGGATGGGGTAGCTTTGTTTGGTTTTGGTGAGTTTTCTGGACTTGTAGGCTACCAGAAGGAAGTCTTCTTCATTAATTTTCACCCATAGTACGCTCATATGACCTGTTCTGATGCGTCAGTTTCAAGTTTATAATGACAGTTTCTGTTGAGAGAAGTAAGCACCTGTTGTTGTGAGCTTCTGATTGAGTTTTAAAATGCCCAGTCCTGCACTGGGGCCCATTGGAATTGCTATTTGGTATTGAGAAAGTCATTAAGGGAAGCTGTGGTGCTCCTTCTTCAAGGAGGTCACCATAGGGTGTCCTGGACCTTTGCCAGGGCTCAGCTGGGTTGGGATGCCATCCTTCAAGTGACAGTATTATAACCCCAAGGCCTTGTACCTGGCTTGGAGCCCATAAAACTCTCCTATCACTTTTCTCACTAACATTTTGGATTCTTTCCCATAGACCATCATATCAGCCTGGTTTAGCCCTTCTGGAGGAGTGTAAAGCTTTTGGAATATGGTATCAAATTCCTTGCACAATAAGTAATTTCCTCTGGGGGTAAGGAGGAGTCCTCCAGACATTCTGGCACATTTCTCATCAGCATTTTGGCTTTGTATGAACCTTCCATACTGTTTTTGGTACAATGCTTATTTCCCAACATTGGAATATAAAATGAGAGGAAAGAAATTCAGTATATTGATATTATAAATTGGGTAGGGGTCAATCAAGTATTTACTAACAGAAACAAGATCCCCTTAGAAACCTTCTGAAAATGCAAACGTTTTCAGACTTCAGGGAGCCAAACACTACTTTGTAAGTCATCAGCACCAGCTCTACTTACTCAGTTAAATAGATCTTCAATTTTAAGACCCAACAATGTGTTTAAGCTTAAGACCTACTATTCAGAGGTTGCCTCTGAACCCTGTTTAGCCAAACAGTCTTATATAGCTTCCCCTTGTCTTAGGCTAAATCCCCTTTATGATGGTTTTCTCAAAAGCTTAAACTATCTGTGCACACACTTTCCTATTGTAAAATAAGCTTCCAAACTTACTGCAACCAATTCCATTGAATTCTCAGGTCTTTATGGATATCTCTTAATTAATCTTTTAATTTATTTAACCTTAAAAAATCATCAGTAAAATAAGCTTCAAACTTAAACAATCCCATCAATGCTCTTTAGTCTTTAACATCTGAAGCACCTTGGTATGCTTCACAGTTTTTTAAAAACCTAAATAGGCAGTAAACAGTTCACTAAGAACACTGTCAATTTTTGCTCTTCAATTTCCCAATGATTCCCCTGTTTGCTTCAACATTTTTCTGTGTTTTGAACTTGTCCGTTTTCTTTAGGAAATTACCATTTTCTATGTTTTCCTATGTTTTCTTCAACGTTTTGCCCTTGAATTCTCTCAGGATTTGAACCTCTAGTCATTAGTTTTTCTGTCTTGCTCATCATTTTGCTACTCTGGCAACCCATACCCAGAGAAACCTTGAAGTACCTACTATTGCAGTTTCATCTTTCTGTTATGCTTCTATCAACGCCAACCATCATTTTTAGAGAACCTTCCAGTTGTCTTTATTTGCTGTTTTTCTGTAATCAACCTCTTTTGGAGAAACCTTGAACCTTCTATACCAGCATTTCCCTAAACTACTTTGCTCTATTTTTTTTATAAAACCACTTCATATAAATGTTGATTTATTTCCCTAAAACTGTTCAAACCTTATTCTTGTAACATATCATCTCACATAGCTATTAAACCACTTCAAAAGCCTTTAAAAGCGGCTTCTGTCTTAGCTTCCTTTTGGTAGTCCCTATAAGTCAACAACTCAGACTCAGGAAATAATTCTTCAGAATCAAATAAACTTATACTTGAACTCCATCAGTGACCTACACCTAGGTCATCAGAAGTAAGCCTTCTTCATACACTGCTTCTGTTTTACTCACTCAAGTGGTTGGCTTGAGCTTTTGGGCGCAAATTAACCAATTTTACTTCCTAGATACCTCCAAACTATTAATTTCTGCAGCTGCTTTTCTGTAAAGCTCTCCTAATGATGATTCTGAGCTATCCATGCTTTCCCAGCAACTTTAACTCTCCTTTAAGCTACTCTAAATTAATATAAAGAGAACCTTTGCCTCTATACTAGGTAAAGCCATCCATCTTATTCCCACCCCAGTTGGCGTCAGGATTTCAGTGCTACATCAGCACATTCATCCCAGGGCACAACCCTAACTGTATTCTCACCCCAGCTAGTCTCATGATGCATATACCCCTTGATATAACCATCCTGGGGTACTCAACTTCTCTATCCTTCTTAAGAACTATTAAGGGGCCACATTACTACTTCCTCAAGGCATAGATCACTGCTCTTGATCATCAAGGCTAGAAAAATCAATAAAAAACCAACATTTATCTGTCTTAGGTATTCAATCTTTATTTGATAAAAATTAAGCCCTAACCTTTAAAACAGCTCCTTGGTTGGATCATCATAGAAGCAATGAGTTAATCATAGTTAGGGATAAAATTATGTACATATATAAATAATCCCAGGAAGGTGTGTACTTGGCCCACATTGATGGGAGGCATCATACTGACAATTTCCTTTATCTTGGCGGGGAAGGTCTTTATTCCTTGAGTGGAGATTGTGTGCCCAAGGAACAGTAGCTCTGACCCAAGAAATTTGCACTTTGAAGGTTTTCTTTCAACTGGTGCTTTCAGAAAGTGTCTAATACAGCGCAAAGATTCTGGAGGTATTTAGTTTGGTCTTGACTAAACACAATGATTTCATCAAGATACACAATGACACACTTGCCAATTAATTCTTCAAATGCCTTATTCATAATCATGGGAAAGGTGGAGGGAGCATTGGTCATACCAAAATTTCATGACCTAATACTTGAGTCACCCATAGTAAGTGCAAAAGTCTGTCTTTGTCTTGTTTCCTGAAGCAATGCAGACCTGATTGTACCCTGAGGTGAGATCAATCTTACTAAAGACCTTTGCACCCACAATTGTATCAAACAGGTTGTCAATCAACGGCAGGGGATATTTATTTTTAACAGTAACTTTGTTTAGGGCACAGTAATTGGTAACTAAACAAAGTGACCTGTTCTTCTTTGCTACAAACAAACCACATCTTTGTATGGTGATAATGATGAACAGATGAACCCTTTGTTCAAGGTGTCCACAAGGCTCTGTTGAAGATTTTTTCCTCCTTGGGCGTCAGAAATAAAGTGGGTGTGATTTTGGTAGTGATCCTTGCAGTTGTACAGCATGTTGTATTTCTTGAGTGGGTGGTAACTGATTCAACATTTTGCTGAAGACGTCCTTAAATTTCTCCAGGAGTGCTACTAATGCTGGTGGGGTTTTTTTGTCCAAGGGGGAGAGGTAGTAGGTTTATAAAAAATGACCTCAACCAAACACTGGTTGAAATTGAGCTTTCCCCCTTGAAGTCAAACAATCTTGTCTCTGTTATACTGATGAGGAGCACCTTTTGGGGAAGCTTCAAATATGGAATTGAGAAATAAGAGAAGTATATTTTATTGGATAATACTTTAGACTTATATAGTTTTAGCTGTGGCGGAGATTTAATTGGACCAAACCTAGGAGTTGGTCATGTGCGGGATGGGTTCAAGCCACTGGATACTTGGACATTTGTGTGATATTGCTTGGTTGCCATTTCTGGTATGTCAACCTGTATATTGGGAGGGCACCAAATCAGCAATGACTAGATTTTAAGTGGGTTGGCAGTAGCCAGAATACTTGTACATCCAGATCCTTGACACACACCCCTTAAGGGGTTACACTAGTACATCAAGAGGGGGCTTTGTCTTGACGGCTGCCGCCTGATGTTCCTGGAGTTGTTTGCTAGTTGGTACAAGTTGGGTTGAGTGTTTTCCTTTGCTAAGGCGGAGGCGGGCTCTGTGGTATTTCTTGACAACAGGGTCTTTGGCACCTTGGGATTTCACTAGATAGGTGTTTCTGTCTGGTCTGCACTTGATGATTCTTCCTGGTCCCCTGTGTACTGAGTCTAGCTTCTTTCTGTTTCCAGCCAGGACCCAGACGTGGGAGTTGATGGGGAGTGGTTCCTCTGTAGAGATTACCTTTTGTGTTTTGAGCCTTTTTGTTTCTGCTATTTTAGCTTAGAGGCGTATGTGTTGTAGAGTTGGTACTTGTTCTACTGTGGGGGGTTTCCCCAGGGGGATCTTTATGTATGGTTGATTGTTGCGGGTAACTATCTCTGGTTTGTATCTGTATGTTAATTCAAACTGTGAGCAGCCTGTCCCTTGATTGGTGCAGACCTGTGATCCTATATTACATGTTTCATGTATAGTGGCCATATGTCTTTGGCTTTGCCATCCATTATTTTCTCAAGGGTTCTGAAAAGACTGCTGTTTAGGTGTTCAACTCTGCTGTTGGCCTGTGGCCTGTAGAGCAAGGTTGTAGAATGTTTAATCTTTTTGGATATTGAATTGTTGTTTACTACATGACCTGATAACTCTGTTGCTCCATCAGTTATGATGTAGTTTGGAGTGCTGTAGTCAGTTATTATTGCTTTGTTAATGAATTGGTTTATTTTTTCTGCTTTGTGATCCTTTGTTGCCCAGCAGATGGGCCAGCGTGTAGCAAAGTCAATGGCTACAATCAGGAAACGTTGATTTGTCTTAGTTTCTGGAAGGGGCCCACTATGTCCAGTCCCCAAACCTTGAATGGTTCAGTGTCAGGTACTGAGTTAACCGTTGGCTGGGGAGCCTTTGTGCTGGCTTATTTCTTGCAAACTGTGCACTTTTTCACAACATCAATTATATATTGTTTAATATTGGGTCACCACACTATCTCTTTTAACTTGAGGTATAGGTTGTAAGCCTCTGTATGTCCTAGTAGACAGTGATGTCTTAATATGGTGTCAACTCTTTGTGCAAGTGGGATGTAGGGAACATGTTTGTCATTGATGATTTGGTATAAAGTGCCATTTGATACATGTAAATATTTTTTGTTCCTTACTAATGTATTGTGGGTTGGCTGATGTATTGAGTGGTCTTTCCCTTTTGTTTTATACTCAGTATTATATAGGTTTGGCCAGTCAGGGTCCAGGTGGTCAGGATGATCCTCTCTTGGCTGACATAGCCTAGAGAGAGCATCAGTCATGACCAGCTCTGCCCCCCTTTTATATTGAATGTCCAGATTGAGCTGCTCTAGCAGGGATATTCATCTGGCTTGTTGCTGTGCAAGTGTTTTCTGAGTTTTGAAATAGATTAAGGATTTATGGTCAGTTAGTACTTGGACATTCAAATGTCCTTCTAGATAACATCTACATTTCTTGCATGTGTGGTATATTGCTAGCAATTTCTTGTTGTATATGTGGTACCTCTGCTCAGTGTTGGTTGGTTTTCTAATTTTGTAACATACTGACAGGAAGTCTTGTTGCCCTGGCTGGCAGATACGTAGGACTACGCCAATGGTGGTGTCACTGGCATTCAACTTGAGCTTGTAGCACCTGTTGTTATTAGGGCATTGCAAGATTGGCGCTTTGATCAGAGAATGTTTTAATAGTTATAAATTCTTATTGCATTCTGGTGTCCAGATGAATTTCTTTTTGGCATTAACTTTGGTTAGATCATTGATTGGTGCAGTGAGCTTTCTACAGTCTTTGATATATTTCCTTAGGTAAGCTACCATTCCAAGAAAGCATCTAACTTGTTTAACAGAGTTGGGGTGTTGCATGTTATTTATGGCTTTTATTTTGTCTGAATCTGCTTTAATGTCACCATCAGAGACAATGTGGCCCAAGAACAGGAGTTTCTTTTTCATAAATTGGCACTTAATAGGCTTGGCGTAGAGTTTGTGCTTTGCAAGTCAATTGAGTGTCTTGCGGACATGCGTGAGGTGTTCCTCTTTTTTTTTGAGAATATAATGATATTGTTAAGGTAGCATAATGTATTTGAGAGGCTGTTTAGAGCTTGGCTCATCATAGTGGCAAGCGTTGTGGGAGCGTTGGTCATCCCAAAGTTCATTTATTCAAGTTGCCCAGACATCTCTGACTGGTAAAACGGGTCCATAGGGCCATAAAGGAATAATCAATCAAAAGAAAAGTGACAATCTAAGAGAGAGGGGACAAGGAAACCGGAGGGCCTGGAGAAAAACCTTGAGGGGAAGGGGCGTGGGGCGTCTGGACCACTTCTGGAAGGACAAAGGCGGCCTGTTTTTGCTCTGGAAAGAGGATCAAGCCAGGATTGATGACCACTCTTCCGCTAGCTCCCTGCATAATGTACTGGATGTATTGCCAAAGAAGACCTGGCTTATGATCCATCCAAGTTTGTGCACTATGAGGGAGTTTGGGGCATATGCTGGATGTGGAGTGGCAATGAAGGATCTGATGACAGCAGAGTGAATAACCCACAATGCAGTGTGGAATATTGCTGCCCTGAAGGAATCAGGAGTGCAGGAGGGGGCGTCAATGAAAAACCAGTCTACTTCTAGCCCCTCCCTGGGTGTGGGGTATGGGTGTGCTGGCCATAGAATTGCGCAGGCTGCCTGCCATACTCTTATGCTCTGGGGGCATTCAAAGAACCTGTGTATTACGGTGTTGGTTGCCCCGCATCTGTTGCAGGTGGGGTTTGGGCAGTTGCTGCGGTCAGCTATATGATATAACCTGCAGAGAACCTTCCATGTGTTTGTCCGCATTTAAGGTTGATCATGTCCTTGTGACAGTACTGCCAGAACAGGCTTTCCTTGGGGCTTGTGTTGTTGTGTGGAAGTACCTCCAATATCTCTGGGGCCGCCACTGGTCTTGGGGGTTCTGGAATGGGTGCCCCAGGGTGGGCAGGAAGGCCCATGAACATTGGGCACCATACCAGTCCAGCCCTTTCTCTATGGGCGGCTGCAGGGCTGAATGAGCTGATGCTTCAATATTCTTTATATGTTGATAGCATTGCTTTCCAGAAGGCTTCAATCCCTTGGGGGCCTCTTTTGGTTTTTACTCTTGATAACCAGTTGTTGAGGGTGTGTTGCTTATGAGCTGGGTTTAGGACCAGAGCCTTGGCCCATTGTGTCCTAAAGGTGTTGGTCCAGTGGGGTTCTGTTGCATGGGTGTAGAGTACCATGGACATTTTTTGTCCAAAGATCTTGGCTGAGGCCTGGCAGACATTGCATAATCCCAGAACCCCCTGAGCTTTTTGCCAATCAGCTTTTTGGTGGCAATTGGCTATGTGTCTGGTCTTCAAAGCGTGTGTTGAACCATCTTATTGAGGCTCCTACAGAGCTGTTAGGATAGGGGAAGAACTGAGCAGTGTACCAGACTTTTGAGTACCCCAGCATATTTACAAGTTGGACCCTGCTGATCTGGGTCACCATTTTGCATTTTCAGGAGGACATGAACTGGGAGACAGCACTGAGGATGCCCAATTCCATTACCTGTGTGTCAAAGCCTCCCACCTTGACCCATGTGCCCAGATGGCGCACCGGGTCTCTGGCTAGCTTGATGGCAAGAGGGGGTATGAGGCCAGGGCTCCCTAGGATGATGGCCTGTAATTTGGTGGTGTTCACTTTAGCCTGTGAGAGTTTGTAGTAGTCCTTGAGTGCCTTTTTAAATATGGGCACATCACTTTTGGATGCCAGTCCTACAACGCAATCATTTGCAAAGGCTTTGATTGTGAATGAGTCTTTCCCATAGGTCCGCAGGCCTGACAGTTTAGTGCTGAGGTGGCATATCCATGGATCAATGGCCAGGCTGTATAGGAGAGGGCTGAGAGGGTCTCCTTGACGGAGGCCTTGGGATAGGAAGACCTCTGCTGTCTCCCCATGAGCCATTGCCACTTGGATGGACAATTCTTGTAGGAGAGATCTCAACCAGGCCCTAAAGGTTTCAGGGATTGAGTGGGCTGAGAGACACGCGTCAAGGTATGGCCATGATACCCTATAATATGCCTTTTCTTGGTCCAGGAAGATAGCAATACCATTCTGTGACTTGTCCTGAAGTATATTTGTGACTGTGTTCACATTTTTGGCAATATTGCGGCTCAGAGTAAATCCGTGTTTATTAGGGTGTGTAGCCAGAGGGATTATTTTGCACATCCTGGCAACCATAATTTTGCAAAGTAGCTTATGGTTGGTGTTAAGGAGTGATAGGCTGCCAGTTCTTCAGTTCTGCTCTTGATCCCTTCTTGTGAAGCAGAACTGTTAGTCCATTGCCACCACCCAGGATGGTAGACCCATTTCTTAGGGCCGCGTTAAACACATCCAAAAGAACTGTACTAAAGAGGGTGAAATGGTGACAGTAGAATTCATATGGCAGCCCATTGGGCCCAGGGGCCTTCTGTTTTGGTGCCATGTGAATGTCTTCTTCCTGCTCTTCCATTTCAATAGGGCGGTCAAGATCTTTCATTTCAGGAGTTGCCAGAACCACCTCTAGCCATTTCCTGAGGGCCGCAGGATTTGGTTCCCTTTCAGAGGTATATAGGCCGCTGTAGAAAGCGTGTGTTGCGGAAAGAACCCCTTCCTTTGAGGTATGAGATGTGCCTTTATCAACAACTTCAGATAGAGTCTTCTGTGCGCTCCTAGTCTTGTACATGGCAATAAAGGCCTTGGTGGGTTGCTTGCCCTTAATTGCCAAAGAGGTTGCTGTCTGAAGGCGGGCTAGTTTGGATTGGTTCTGTTCAATCCTAGCCAATTTTACGTGGGCCGCTTGCCAGGCAGCTGTCCAGCCCGCGTTGTTTTGTTTTGGCATGTTTGCCTCCAGGTGTTGAATGGTATTAGTTATTCTTTGTTTGTAGGCCTTCTTAGCAGTCATAAGTCAGGATGATTCCTTGCAAATCTGCCCCTTAATACTATGTTTAATGGCGGCCCATTGGTCAGCCTGCCCGTGTTTTTTTGTTGATCTCATTGTTGAGGTGATTAATTGGCCAATCCATTTTATGTTTTAGTTGTTGGGGAGCAGGCGTGATTTGCGTGTTACGCATTCCCTTTGGTTCCCAAACTTAATGGTGGCGCAGAGGAGTCTGTGATCAAACCCGAGGATGTCAACTGGTAGGTATGGGAAAAATACGGCCGTCAAGTCCAGGGAAATGAATATATAGTCAATGCAAGAAGCAGAGAATTCTATTGTTTCCACAGGGTTGATCCAAGTCATAATTTTGGGGTATCCCGCTTCAAAATCTGCTACGCCAATGAGTCCCAAGCCCTGTTGCCAGTCCCTAAACAGGCCTGCATGGTCCAGAAGGGGGATGGGTGGAGCCTTGTCTGCCAGGAGCAGCCAAGAGTTGAAGTCCCCAACACAGATGGTATTTGGAGGGAACTCAATCTGCTTGAGTTGAGCAAAAAATATTGCTTTGTCCTTGTGGGCCAATGGGCTGTAAATAACAGCAAAGGTGAAATTTTCATCCTTGCTGTCTATATCTGCCATTAGAAGTCTGCTGTTAAGGTGTGTACGTTTGTTTGTTGCTTTGATTGGAGATCCCTGTCTGATCTATATGCAACATTTCTTGGACCAAAGGGTAGTGTGTGGTAGCATGAGCTGCTGAAAACTTGGCCTGGCCTCAGAGCTGAAGTTGACTTCAATCAATCCAACCAAATCAGCTTTGAGGGAGAGCAGGATGTTTATTTTCTTTGCCTGGGACTGGGGGCATGAAAATCCTGCATTGTTAAGCGTCCCTATTTTGATTGTGGTTCCAATAGCCACTATTGTCATTAGCTGTAGAGTCTCTTGTTTTCTTATTCACCTTAGACTTGATAGGCTCCCCTACTGTGTATGGGGCTAGCTTGGTTATTTCAGCAAGTTTGGTCTGGGCCTTGTGTCTTGGTCTGCCACCCTCTTGTGCAGAAGGTGCCTGATTTTGAGTGAGTGGAGTTTGGGCATGTGCATTTTGCATGTTCTCTTGGGTCTCTGCAGAAGGGGAATCAGCCAATAAAACTTGGACTGGGTTTTCCAGGAGTTCCTGTTCCATCTGGGCTGGGTTTTCCATTGGCCCATCCATTTCAGTGTCATTAATAGACTGGGTCTCTTGCACATGCATTTGGGTGGTTTGAGGTGCCTCTGCATGGCCAGATTCAGGTATCACTATTGGTTGTGGCTGAGGCTAGATTTGGGCCTTTGCATGAGCCTTTTTCTGGAGCAATGTAATTGGCTTGACCACCTCATACTCAGCCATGGGCCCCAGGCTAGGGCTACAAGAGCATTGGCTTGGGTACCAGCTGGCTCAGTATTCTGGGGCTCTTTGGGGGTGTCTTGTTCCGCGGCCTGGACCCCTGCTATGGTTGTAGGGCAGAGAGCCTCTCTGTGGCCAAGCGCAGAGCATAGCGCACAAATGGGCAGGGTTTGCTCTGGGAACACCTTGAGCTTGCCACTCAATGTATCATTATTTTTCAGAATGGTTGTGCGGCGTGGGATGGACAAAATTCTGCTATTCTCATGTGGTTTTATCATAGCCATTGCCTTTTCTGTAGTCAGGTGCCCCATGTAGGGGTTTTTTAACAGCTCAAACTGCACAATTTCCCCGTACTTGGACAGTCCTTCCTTAAGCTGGGATTCTACCTCCTCTCTGGGCGTTTCCAAAGGCAGGGCCTCAAAAGACATGAAGAGTGTGGTGTCCTGGTTGAATCTGGTATGTGTGGTGGGCAGGACTGTCTGGGTCTTCTTCCCCTTGGGATCAGTAATCTCAAGGGTGAAGATCTCCTCCGCTGCTTGATCTGCATCTTCCTTGCAGAGGAAGCCCAAATCAAAGAAGTCCTTAAGAGGGCTCTGGTGGAGGGACACCGCCTTTTGATAAGCTGTGACTATTGCCTTGGCTGCCTCCTGGAATTTGGTGGGGTTGCCTCAAAAGTTGACTCTAATCCCATGAGGGACAGAGGACTTGGGGAGGGCTCTGGTAATGTCTTGGAACCAGCTTCCAGAAGTGATAAACTTGAGCACCCTTCAGATGGCACAAAGGGTCCTTTCTTGTTGGTTCTGACAAAGTATGCCAGTTGGTCCTTGACAGGGCGCTTCTGACCCTGGACCACCTTGGCCCAGGATCTAGTGTTGTAGTTGTTCATACCTTTCTTTTAATAAAATCCTTGTTTAAACTCAGAATCTTATGCGCTTATCACTTGCTTTTAAATTCTTGTTGAAACTGAACCAATGAGGATTCAGTATTTGGAATTGGGGAAGAAAACAGTCCAATAGAAAGGACAGAATAATAAGAATAATGTATTGTTTATTGTGGAATATTGTGATTAATATACCATATGGGGAAGGCCACAAGGGGGTGGCATAGTGGGAAGTTCCATGTAAGGTTCAAAGCCAAGGAATAACTTGTGCAGGGATCATCAATTCAAATTGGTAGCGCTCCTAATTAGGATGAAGTACCCGCCATTTGATATTGCCATCAGATTAATCCATGTCATTAGATATGTCAAGGGACGACTCATTGAGCGCCCCCTGTGTATTGTAAGATACGTTAGCAGACAAGCCTGGAAGCTCGGTTGCAACACCCCCCTTGCCCCCTGCTTGTTGTCAGAAACCAAGACCAGAGTCTGCAGGAGGTCTGGGAAGGTCTGCACAAACAGCCTTTGTGTGGGGATGGCGCGGCAGGGGCGCAAGCAATCATGATGAAGCTTCTTGGTATTTCCTTGGGCGTCTTCAAGTTGATAGGTATGATTGTCATAGACAGCAGCTATCTTGAAGGGCCCTAGATTTTTGGCTCCAACTTGGCATAATTGGGATTGAGGGTGTAGACAGGGTCACCTACGGTGTATCTAGCTTTGAGGTGCTTTGCCCCTCCTTCAATCTGCTTGTGTTTGATTTCCCGGGCTTTAGCACGCCATTGACCTAGGGTGGGGTTGTTACTAGGGGAGGCTTGTCAGGAACCTTGGACCATAGCTTTCCCTACTCAACTCCTGTAAGAATGTCAGGCGTCCCAAAGGCCAGGGTGCTGGGGCTGAACCCTGTGCCCCTGTTGATTCTTGCTTACAGGATAAGTAGAGTGGTGGGCAGGTGTTCAGTCCATGTGGTGTTGGGGTGCTCTTGTGAGAGCTTGGCAATCAGTTGAATCAGTGAGCCATTTAACTGTTCCATGTGTCCATTGGCTTGAGGATGATAGGGGGTTGTCACTATACATTGGAGTGTGTTCTTGGCGCAGTATGCCTTCATGACATGTCCAACAAGTTTGGGGCCGCCATCTGTGATGAGACGTTTGGGTTGCCCAAAGCGGGCCACAATTTCCTTGCCAATAAAGCGGGTGATGGTTGTGGCAGTGTGGTTAGTTGTTGCCCAGGCTACTGGCCAGCAAGTGAAGTAGTTGATGGCAGTGATAATGTACTTCTTCCCCATTTGGTCTTTGGGGAGGGGCCCCACAATGTCAAGGGCCCACTGCTCAAAGGGTTCCATGGCCTTGATGGGCAGGACAGACTTGGGGGTGCAGGTTTGGATGTGTTCTTTTTGCACAGCACGCACGTTTTGAGAAGGTCCAAGATGTCTTGGCGCATGCGCGGCCACCAAACCTTCCGTTTCATGATCTCAAAGAGGTTACGCCCTCTGATGTGACCCAGGGTTTGGTGGTAGTGCAATATTGTGTCACCTTGTTGCATGGTGGGAATGTAAGGCGTCTTTTCACCTGTCTCTGCCCAACAGCAGACGTTACTAGCATCAGTGGTGAACTGACTTTTGTTGTCCTTCAGCTTGGAGATGGTTACCAAGTTAAGACCATTGTAGCAAGTTGCCTCAGGGCGGAGGTAGAGCATGGGCCAATCTGGATCCAAACCATTGTCCCCAGTGATGAACGCTACGTAGAGTTGCAAAAGAGCGTCAGCTGTGACAAGTTCCTTCCCAGGCTTGTACTCAATGCGCAACTGGTAAGGGGATAGATGCTCAACCCATCCTGCTTGGTGGCGTGTCAAGTGGGACTGCGTGTTGAAGTACTGAAGTGACTTGTGGTTTGTCAGAACGCGGGGTGGGAAGGTAGCGCCTTCCAAGTAACAGCGCCACTTCTCAACGCAGTGCACAATTGCTGCCAACTCTTTATCATGAATGGGATAGTGTTGTTCCAAATCAGTAAGTTTCCTGGACTCATACGCCATGGGGAGGAAGACTCCATTGTCAGTTTCTACCCTTAGCACGCCCCCTATGGCTCTGTCAGAGGCATTGGTCTTGAGTTTGTACTGACAGTTTTGATTGGGGAACTGAAGTACTAGTGCTGTTGTGAATCTTTGCTTCAACATTTTGAAGGCTCAATCTCTGTCAGGGGTCCAATGAAAGCGCTGCTTGGTGTTGAGAAGCTCAGTGAGAGGTGCAATTAGTTCCCCATAGTTGGGAATGAACTTGCGCATGTAGGCAACCATGCCTAAGAATGTCCGTACCTGGCCCACATCAGTGGGGGGAGGCATGCTGGTGATTGCCTTGATTTTGGAAGGGTTGGGCTTTATCCCTTGGGCATAGATGGTGTGCCCAAGGAATAAAAGCTCTGTTTGAGAAATTTGCATTTGGAGGGTTTAGCTTTTAGCTGGTTTTTCCAAAGGGTGTCAAGGACAGCACGGAGGTGTTGGAGGTGTGTGGTTTGATCTTGAATGAAGACAATAATGTTGTCAAGGTACACAAACACGAATTTTCTAATCAGGTCCTCAAATGCTTTGTTTATCAACATGGCAAAGGTGGAAGGAGTGTTGGTCATTCCAAAGTTCATGACACAACACTCAAACAACCCGTTTTGTATGCAGAAGGCAGTTTTTGCCCATCCCCTGGAGCAATGCAGACCTGGTTGTACACTGCAGTGAGATCAATCTTGCTAAAGACCTTCACACCTGCAACTGTATCAAACAGGTTGTCAATCAGCGCAGGGGGTACTTATTCTTAACCATCACCTCATTTAGGGTGTGGTAGTCCGTGACCAGGCAAACGGACCCGTCCTTCTTGGCTACAAAGAAGACAGCCGCTCCGTATGGAGAGAGCAAGGGACAAATGAAACCCTTATCAAGCGCTTCCACAAGGTGCTGGTGGAGGGCCTCATCTTCCTTTGGTGTAAGACGGTATAATGATTGTGCTTTAGGTAACAATCCTTGAAGTTGTACAGTGTGCTGGATCTCCTGGGGAGGAGGTAGTTGTTCAAGTGTCTCACTGAATACGTCCTTGTACTCCTTGAGGAGTGCAGCGAGCGCTGGTGGTGGTGAAGTGGTCAAGGGAGGGACTGCAGATGATTCAGCGCAGATAACTTTGACTGAGAATTAGTTAAAGTCTAGTTTCCCCCCCTTGAAATTGTACAAGCCTGTCTCTGTTATTCTGACAAACACAATATCATGGAGTAACTTGCTCATTTCCACAGAGTAAATCTGGAATCCCATCCCATTTCTGTTGAGGGTAATGACAGAAGTATCCCAGTTGATATAGGGACGGTTGTACCAAAGCCAGTTGAGGCCATCAATTACGTTGTGGCTGAGCCCTGCCATGATTGGCCCAGAGAGCTTAACCTGGATGTTCCTCATTCTCACAGAGAAGGGTACTGTCTTGTGGGTGATTTCAACTCTGCGGGAATCAGCCACTTGTACTGCCTTGAATCTGCTTGGCACACGGTCTATTTGTTGAGAGTCGGTAAATGCCTGGTCCACCATAGTGTGGTTGGCCCTGGTATCTACCAGTAATTTGTGGGTGTTCCCATGGAAACGGAAGGGATAGGATAGGTGTGTTACTTTATTTGAGGAGTGACTTGCTTGTAATACGGGGTTGTCACTGTGGACTTAAAAGACTTCCAAGGGTTTGACTTCATGTATGTTGTAGTCATATGGATTCTTTGCAAGCAAGGATTGAGAGGATGGGCCAGGTGGGGTTGTAAAGCCTCTTGTTGCTACAACCCCCAGGCTTTTCCTGGATCCTCAATCTGCACAAGCTGGAGCTCCCCCTCGCAGGGGCGTTTAGTCCCACTATCCTGCTGGCAGGGTTGGCGGCAGCCTACTTGATTGTGGCCATTGCCAGGTGTGGTATGTGGTTGGGATGGAGCGTCACTGGTATGGTGGCAGCCCATTGAGGCCTGGTTGTTAGCTTCCACAATGGCTTTGTAGCAATAATTGATGGAGATGCAGCAAACTATGGGAACCCACTTGCAGATATGGGGTTTTAACCCATTAATGATGAGAGTGAGTAGCATTGCATTTCT
The DNA here is from genome assembly GCA_014839935.2 of Entomophthora muscae. NCBI lineage: Eukaryota > Fungi > Entomophthoromycota > Entomophthoromycetes > Entomophthorales > Entomophthoraceae > Entomophthora > Entomophthora muscae. Next base: position 38,163 of record QTSX02006018.1, on the reverse strand, counting down.
GTAGGTCACAGCTTTGGGGGCGGCAGCAAGAGCTGGTTGCCAGGCAGCAAGGTACTCAGGAATGGAACCAGTTTGTTTGATTGCTAGAAGAGGGGTCCCCACAACAATGGGAGAGAAGGTTTCACTGTATCAGGATTTGGCGGCGTCTCGGAATGATGCCCAGGTAACGTCAAGTTCCTGGCTGGCCCAGTTAGTGAACCACACAGCGGCAGGTCCCGTGAGGTGGCCAGACACAGTGGCAACCCACATGGGCTCAGGAACCTGACAGATACGGAGGTGGGTTTTGGTAGATTGGAGCCAACTGACAATGTTGGCCCCCTTGACGCCCCCTGCAAATGATTCTAGCTGAAGGTTAAGCATGCATTGGGACAGGTCTGACTGGGGCAGGGTGACGCTGGTGTTGCGCTGCTCAAGGCAGAGCCAATTGTACACGCTTGTGAGAATAAACTGATCTTGATAGATGACATACCTGTCAGGGATGTCCCCCTTGGGAATTGGCAGGGATGTTTCTTGTTGGGGAGTAGCCATATGGCCCATATTCTGTCCTTTCTTAGGGGGAATTTTGTTTTAGGTAGGCTGTAAACCTACCACTGCTACCACTGTTGCAACTGAACCAATGAGGATTCAGTATTTGGAATTGGGGAAGACAACAGTCCAATAGAAAGGACAGAATAATAAGAATAAGGTATTGTTTATTGTATGATATTGTGATTAATATACTTAATGGGGAAGCCATAAGGCCACAAGGGGGTGGCATAGTGGGAAGTTCCATGTAAGGTTCAAAGCCAAGGAATAACTTGTGCAGGGATCAACAAGTCAAATTGGTAGTGCTCCTAATTAGGATGAAGTACCCACCATTCAATATTGCCATCAGACTAATCCATGTTGTTAGATACATCAAGGGACGGCTCATCAAGCGCCCCCTGTGTATTGTAAGATATGTTAGTAGGCGAGCCTGGAAGCTTGGTTGCAACATTTTCAATTCCAAAAAGTGAGATTGAGCTGATCAAGAAAGGTAGTCATCCCAAAGTTCATTACTTTCCATTCAAAGGATCTAAATTTTGTATGGAACACAGTTTTTGGTATATCCTTTTCTTTTACTTCAACTTGGTTATAACCTGAGGTGGGGTCAATTTTAGAGAAAAATTTGGCTCCAGAGAGTCTTGCAAACAGACCCTCTATGAGTGGAAGGGGATATTTATTCTTTACTGTGCTTGCATTTAGTGCTCTGTAGTCAGTTACTAGGCAAAGAGTGCCTTCCTTTTTCTTTACAAAGAATACTTCTGCCCCCATGGGGATTCCAATGGGCAAATGAATCCTTTGGCTAGTTTGTCCTCAATATGGGTCTTGAGGGTTTGAGTCTCCATGGGGGAGAGTCTGTAGAGAGGTGCAGGTTTAGGCATGGCTTTATATAGGTTGATGTCATATTTGACCTCCTGTTTGGGTGGTAACTCTATGAGCTCTTCCTTGAATACATGAGTGTATTTGTTTAGGAGTGCCGCAAGTTCTGGGCATTGGATTTTAGTTGTTTGTATATTTCTGAATTTGGTGTACCTCATTATGTGGAGGGTATTGTCTTTGGTTAGACGTTCTGAGTTGTCTTGGTTTATGACCTGGAGTAATACTGTGTCTCTTAGAATGAGGTTGTTGGGTTCTTTGAGGATATTAAAATTGACTCCGTTGTGTTTGATGGTCATGGACTTTGTTTTCCAACATACGCTGGGGTTCACTTGGGTAAACCAGTCCATGCCTGCTACAATGTTGATGTTTATGTTGTTCATGACAAGTCCTTTGATAGACGGTTGTATGCCTTGGAGGTCAATTCTGAAGGGAGTTGTTTTGCCTTTGAGTAGAACCTTTGATTTGTCTGCCATTCTGGCATATTTGAAGTTGGACTTGACAACTGGTATTTTGTACTTGGTTACAAATGGTTTGCTAACCATGGTGTGTTGTGCACCAGATTCAAATAAAATTTTATGTTTATGTGATTTTTAAGTGCATGGGTAGATAAGAAGTTGTGAGTGATCTTTAATTTTTATGTTCATAAAAATGGAGGATTGCGGGACACATGGAATACAAGCAACAAAGTTTGTGCCTTGGTACTTTCTTGTCAAGTTGGGGGATACAGGGGCACTTAAGCCTGTTCCCCTTCCTCTTTTACCTATTCCTCTGTTTTGAGACCTTCAAGGCCAGATAATGTGGGGTCAGATTCATAGTGGGTTGCTACTTCAGCATTGTTTACTTTGGCAGTTCCTCTTTCTTAGGACAGGAGTGATTTGTGCTTTGGCTGTGATTGCCATTGTTGCAATTGGAGTTGCCGTTTCTATGATTGGTGTTTTAGTGTTTATTGCCATTGGAGTTTTCTCTGCCATTGCTGTTTGAGGAGCAATTGCCATTGTGTGCAGCATATTCCATGTTTGCGCTTTTTCTGCATGTTTAGCTTCTGCAATGAGAGCGGGCATGGAGGTGTTGGCCTCTGGGCAGATGGGGGCAGCAACAGAGGGTTTCATTCTGTTGATGAATGATGCTCTGGTGTTTACATTGTCAGCTTGTGCTGGGTTTTGGATTTTGTGGTGTATTTCCTTGACTTTATTGGCATAAGCTGTGACAGTGGTCTTCTGAGGAAGATTGCTGAGCTGTATTGCAATGTCTTGGAGGAATTCAGTGATGCAGAAGTTGTGAGTGATGTCTGCTTTGAACTCTTCCCAGTTGTCAAGCTGGTTGTCAATTTGTGAGCCAACCCAGGTGGCAAACCAGTTAGCTGCAGCCTCATACAGGCGCTTGCTGGCTTCCTGGACCCATTTTTTGTGAGGAATGCGGCTGGCGCGGAGTTTAGCGGCTGAGTGGTCTATTTAGTTGACGATGTTTTATTTGTTTTTCCCAAAGAACTTGCTGATACCAATGTATTTGGCGTTGGTAAATTCACCTGTGATAGGTGGTTGTGTGCTTGTTTGTGGTTAGAGAGAGCCACTATATTGAATTATCTTGGCACATGCTTTGGGCATGACCAGTCCTTTGAATGTGGTGCATCCACTAGGTATATTTTATTGATGCTGTGGGCGTGAAAGTATGTTTTCCAGGTATCCTGGGATGTGGCCTGGTTTAGTACGTGAGCAAAGGTGGGCAGGTTCTGTTCAGTCATTTCTCTTTCATGGGTGTGGTCAAAAAACTGTAGTTGCTACCATTGATAAGGAGCGCCTTTTGTGAAAGCTTCAAATATGATATTAGTAAGAAGAAAAGTATATTTTATTGGATAACACTTTAGACTTATATAGCTTTAGCTGTGGCAGAGAATTAGTTGGATCAAAACTAGGGGTTGATCATGTGCGGGATGGGTTTGAGTCACTGGATACTTGGACAGTCATGTGATATTGCTTTGTTGCCATTTCCAGCATGTCAAACTGTATATTAGAAAGGCACCAAATTGGGCAATGTCTGGATGTTAAGTGGGTTAGTGGTAGCCAGAATACTTGTACATCCAGATCCTTAACAATACGTTCAAATATGGTGTTGTAAAGAAGTTTATTCATTTTGACTGGGTAAATTTGGAAGCCTACCCCAGTTCTATTGAGAGTGATCTGTCAGAACCATTCTCATATGGAAGGGTTTGTTGAAAAGAATTGCTTATTGGACTTGGATGATAAGGAATTGATGGTCAGTGTTATTAATGTTAAACCTGAAAATTCAAGAACAAAAGTTGAACTTGGAACCTAACCTGAGTGTATAGCACTGCCCAAGTCAGATATTAAGATTTTAATTAATCTTTCTACCTTGCAAAAAGATGAAAATTTGGTATATTCTAGCCAATCAGATGCTTTGAAAGACCCAGATGATGTTGTCAGCTGCCGTTTGACTGAAAAGCTCTGTATTTGAATTCAGTTGACTTAAGAGACTTTTAAAGTGATAATCAATTATTTTAATTTTTTTATAACACAGAGTCATTATTTTTCTTGTTATGCCTATGCACTAGATTTATTATTTATAAATTAATCACATTATTCATATTCAAACTATTCAGAAAGTGTAAAATACAGTCAATCCTAAATCTTTAATTGATCTTGGGCTTGGGTGATGTCAGAAAATTGCAGACCATGGTATTTTATCATCTTCCAGATGATATCCTAAGTCTTCTAACATTAGGAAAGTACAGAGAACCTGTGACTTTGGCATAACCTTTGGCCCAGAATATTTTGTTGTCATCAGAAGTAGCAAGTCTGACAGGGCCCAAGGCCCAGAGGATTTGAGATGGCTCTTCCTACTTCTGGATATAGGTCCATAAGTTGTGGTATCCATAGTTTACTATAAGGTTTAATACTGTATGGCAACAGTATGATCTTTTGCTCTCCACTTAATTAGAATCAAACTAGGGAAAGGATTTGAAATATCATCTCTTTATTAAAAGGCTGATATTGAGGCTATCCCAGCTGCCTGCGTTTATCCGAGTTAGCTCTAGCCCAACCTTGAGTGTGTGCAGTTTTTGACAGAAGCTTTCTTGACAACTTCCACAGCTCAGTATCCTTTCTGAAGCTGTGCAACTATCTCTCAATCTGAGCGGAGTAGCTTTGGACCTGGACCATGTTCCAGGTGGCTAGCTAGCCTGGATGGATACTAGTTGGTGGAGATGATTCTTCACTTAATCAAAGCTGCCCTAATACAATAGGCTCAAATCCTTTTATCTTAGAGTGTTTGGCCTGACAGCCCAGTCTATTTTTGCTCTTCTAGAAGTGTTTCAGATGATGGCCCATGTGATGGACCTTATTATAGAATATAATTAAAGTTTAGAATAGTAATTATTATGAGAAGCATGTTTGAGGTGGTTGTTGAGGTGGACTAATTAATTGCACAATATGAGCATGTTTCACTATTAATTAGGAATAGGGATTTTTCAATTGCCAGGATATGATTGATCATTTGAATTCATTGATTCCACAAACCTGCAGCCCAAATTAATTTGTTGAAACCATTCATAATAGTGATTAACCGCTGGCCTGTGTTCTTTTGTTGAATCCATTATTAAGAGTAATTAACTGCTGGCCCGCGTTATTTTGTTGAATCTGTTAATTAGTCAATATCCAGAAATCCTGACAGGTAATTTTTTAAAATTAATTCATCTATTTTAGAATTGAAAATTGCAACTTATAGTATTACTGAAAATATCTCAAGTGCTACTATAAACTAGAACCCAAAAATATTTATGATGAGTTGCATGGGAGAGTAATAGCAGCCCTAAAGCTATAAATGCTATTACCCTATCTTTGGCTCATCATAAATATTCTTAGTTTTTTCAGAAAAAAAGGTTGTTGTTTTTGATAGACTGATAACTCTATTTAAAATACACTCTCTAGTAAGCTGCCCTACTTCATAAACTTGCCCCAATATACCACTAGCATCTTCTGATATTTTTGTTTCTCTGGTACAGTAGTTTTAAAATCTATGGCAACAAACAAAATGAATTCAGATTTAAGTGAAATTGAAATGAACCCAAATCTATTGTAAATCAATATAAATTCATTTATTTTTAATTTTGCTTAAATCTGAGTTCATTTTGTTTAAATCTGGATTGTTTTGGCTTGTTGCCATAGCTTTTAAAACTACTGTATCATCACATGATTTCAAATGCTAATTTATCTTGGAATATTCTGAGAAGCTTTCAAATGTTAAAGGTGAATTATATAACTTCTCATCTTTCATCAAATATGATAGATTAATGCACAGATTTTCAACCTCAAGCTCTCTTTTTATAGGCCTAAATTTCCTTTCATAAATATAAAAAATGCTTTTTTGAGAATCAATTAAATCAGTTAAAGTTGAATTGTATAATTATTTTCTTCTTTCTTCTTGCTCACAAATATTTTTTAGATCATTAATGTTGTTAATATAAAAGCTCATTTTCTTTTTCCTTTAAAATTTTTGATATTTCACCAAAGTGACCATCAACAATGCTTTTTACATGACATTCAACAAAATAATTATATTTTATAGAACCCTTAATATATTTAGGTGCCTCTTTAAATAAGTAATATAAAAATTCATATGATCTAAAATGATTTCCATTATCAGTCCATACTTTTATATTTTTTATTTTTTTAAATCTATCTAGTTTAAGAAGTTTTATAAAACACTCACCTGAAAATAAAGAATCATGTGATAATATCTGAGACAAAAAATCATGATATTCATATTTAGTTTTATTGTTTTCTTTAAAAACTAATGCAACCCCTAATAATGAGATTGTTTTTTTGAATAAAAACAATTTTGGTCTCAGTTGGACCACCTCCAACCTTTAAGTTTTCTTTATAATCTATAACTACAACACAAGACTCATCATCTAATTCATTAATATCTTTTTTATTCCCTATTTTGATGAACATAAAAGACTTGGTGCTGATTAATAGTCTTTAAGCCATTGTCTATAGATTCTGGTAATGGTAAGTTTTTACTTTCACATTCTTCCTTCTTTTTTCTAGTGAATTTTTTAAATTGCAAATATTGCACATATCAGTTTGCTTTTTACTTTTTGTTATATTTTTAGAGATTAATTTATATAAGTAGAAATTGAAACTGAAATTTCATTTTTTATTCTCATATTTTCATATATTTCTTTTTTGTTTTTAGTAGAGAGTATTTAATTTCAGTTGATTAATTACTTATCTCTTTTTCTATATCTTTATAAATTTTTTCAGGCACTTTTTTTTGTGAACTGGCTTGTTTCAAAAGAATTTTACAGCAATTTTTTAATTATTTTTTTAGTTATTTATTTTTTAATGAATATTTATTATTTTTTGGCTTTTTTGTTTAAGCTTACATTTTTATTTTTATTTATTTTTCTTGAGTATTCAAATTCACTTTTGGTTATATTAAACCCCATATCATTAAGCTCTTTTAAAGAGTAGCTGGAAGTAATCAGAGATTGCAAGGCTAGGAGATGCTTTGGGGAGATTTCATGAGATCCTTTAAGGTTTCAATGAACTCATTGTTTTTTTGATTTTGAATAGTTAGCAGGAACTGAGCTCTCCCAAATTCAGTTTGAGTAAGGAAGTGCTTGATGAAATTATCAAGATCATCACCAGCAATAAAGAGGAATGCATTTTTTAACATTGCAATTCTTTCTCATTTTGTTGAAGCTCCCAAAGGAAAAAGGGTAACATGGCAGAAGTAAATTTAACTGAAGACATGGTAGTGTTTCAAATATGTAATTAGGTCAGATATCTGAAATGTACCTTAATGATGGAGTAGTTCTGATCAGAATGTGGCCTTTGAATGGGGTCTTTTGGATTAGAAGCTTTGTGGTGCTTTAGCTCTTATATACTAAGAGAAATGACACCATTCTGAAAGAAATGGTGTGATAGCTTTTACTATAGTTTTAACTTGAGTTTATATTTGCAGAATTAATTAAATACCCAGCTTCATGCACAAGTGATATATGTGGAGCAGCTAAGCAATATTATTACATCATACCCTCTTTGTAATCAATGTGAATTAATTAAAATGATGTATTCACTTAATTTTAGCTCTTTCACATATTTTTAAAATGATAAAATATTAAATAATTCCATTTAAATAATGCTTAATTTGAGGTTCAAAGCTCACTTGAACCTTAGAATTATTCTAAACAGTGATAAAAACATCCTAACTTCAAACTACCGTAAAATTCTAAAGAATTGAGATTTTTAAATAAAAAAATACAAAAATAAAGCTCTCAATCTCATCTTTAATTTTGTCAAATGAAAAAGATCTGATATATAGTGAAAAAAGAGTATTTATTAGCTTTAAAGTGATCTACTTTATATCATTAGATAGAATCATATAATAAAATTTGGATTATACTCTTTTAAATTACTTTTGCTTTAATAATGAGTATAGTATACATATTAATATTTTTCACCAATAGACAGATAGGATTCTCAGCTTTATTTTGTTAGTTTACAATGTGAAAAAATATTAATTTTTCATTGAGTTATTAATGTTTTAAATATAAAATGTGTAATTAGTTACTTTTTCAAAATTGAACTGTGTTATGCTGCAACTTGAGCAGCATGTGCATTAGAAAATAGCCTAATCTTTAAAATAATGACCCATATATTTAACAGTTGAGAATGTTTGGAACTTGTTTCTGGTTGAGAGTAGGCTGGAACTGTTATACAGTAGCTGTTTATGGTTTGGATAAGTTGAATTTATTACTCCTTTGCTCCATATGCCATGTATCAGTTAAATTTCCCTCTCAACTCCCCCCATTTCCCAATCTATTTAAACTTTTATGCTTTGCTCATATCAACTTCTCAATCAATAAAGACTTAAACCACAACTTGCTTATATTGTTTGTAAGACCTTTTAGAATAACCATGAAACCACCTAATTTTTCCCTTTTCTGGGGAATTAGGTCCAAATGGTTGTTTCTACTACTGATTTGTAAATTTGTGCAAGGCTTGGTCCAGATAGAAACCAGACCAGGCTCAGGCACTAGTACAGAGTACTGCAATAACAAAAAATGGGCTCCTGTGAATCCAGGCTAGTGGTATACTGCTTCCCTATTCTCCACCAACCCCCCAATCAAGGATAAGTCTCAACCCAAACCAGCCAATGCTGTTCTTGCTAGCCTGTCATTTCCCTTTGCTTCTGCATTCCTTCTTGCCTACTTGGGAGATTATGCCTTTCTAGGGCAATTAATCCCTTACTTGGTTGATATCAAGTTATTGGTGAACTGTTTCATTTGGGTATGGTATTGCTACTCATTGGCTCTATGGTTAATGGTTTAAATCCTCCTGCTTTAATTCACTATGCAGGGAAGCTTTTCCCTGCATGATGGGTTTCTTAAATAATCACTGAAGTATTCCAATCAATGTATGGACAGTTGTGGCATAACCAGTCAAGTCCAGCAGTGGCGTTGTGGCTGATCCCAGACATGGTAGGTTCAGAGGGCCTGACCTGGACATTACCCATTCTTACTGAGAAGAGAAAAGTCTCGTGGGTGATGGTCACTCTACATGTCACAAGTGACAGTAATTTATTACTGATTCTCAAGTTGGAACACCATCCCCAGGATTTGAGCCCTGAACCCCTATGGGCCGCCAGCCTTCAGGCTCTGCCGCCCACATTTTTCTGAGCTAGAGCTAAGAACATATTTGACCTCAGAGAAACCTCTGAAACCTACCTATGAGGCGCTTTCCAGAATTGAACTTTTCCCTCTGAGGGATCCTCTTAGCCTAGCTATTAAGAGTACCAACCCAAGAAATACCCATGTAATGACTCCGGTCACTGCCAATGGTGTGCTGCAGGATATTCCCCAAGAACAAGGGCCTCCAAATGATTACAAATCTCATGTCTCAAAGAAGGAAATTGAGATTCCCTGTTCCATCCCAGCCAATGATGAATTGTCTACGTTGGATGTCACTGAGAATTTAAAGCCCCTGGTAAATGCTACCACCTGGTCCAAAGGATTGTGCAAAAGTTTTCCCATGGCTGATGGGCATACTTATACTCTGTGGCTGCCAGAAAGTTGCTCATTGCCATTTTTGCAATAAAGTGTTATGAAACATTGGTTCAGTAAGGTCATTCCATACCTAATTTTAGAACTTTTTCATTTGCAGACTGATTTCTGCGGCTATGTTCCCTTTACCAGCCAACCCCAAGAAACAGCAGACAAGCCGCCCAAGTTATACCATCTACTAGGAGCACCCTTTGACCCAGTACATTTTACAGAATATCCCCCAAATCCTGCTTACTTAGAGTTTACATTAGAAAAAATTCTAATTTACAGCCCCAAAGCCCGTATCAGAGAGCCCAAACTTATTGGATGCAAGGGCACCTGGTACACCAAGCAGTCACTATTATTTTGCGGCAAATACAGCTACCTGCCCGTGTACTTAGCACCCATGACTCCTCCCCTGACCCCCTGGCCCAACCGCCTTCAAGAAACAGTGGCCACTGCTGAATCAACCTCTACTCAATTGTTTGATGTCCTTTATATAACACTCACAGGCCTGGTTGACTCCATGGTGCCCGCCAACGGTAGCTGGGCCTTGGTCAGAAAATCTCTCTCCTACATTGCAAAGTTAGCTCCCATCCTGTGGTGGGCCCTTCCCACTGGACCCGCGGGCTGTCCACCTGCCAGTTCTCCTGAACCTGCTACAGGATGGCACCCTGACACTACAGGAGTTGGCCACATGTACTGCCTTAAAGTGGCTAGGAACTTTGTCTACCTGTTGCAAGTTTGCAAATTCCTGTTTGGCCATGGTGTGGTTGGCCCCAGTATCTACCAGAAGTATTTGGGTGCTTTCCACATAATCAAACGGGATAGGCCAAGAAAGTGATTTTATTTGATGAACGGCTGGCTTGGAGGGCGGGGTTGTCCCTGTGTACCTGGAATATGTCTAGGGTTTCCATTGCATGTATGTTATAGTCACAGGGATTTCTAGCAGGAGAGATTTAGAGTGTGGGTCAAGCAGGGTTGCAGAGCCTCTTATGCCTACAAACCCCAGGCTTTTCCTGAATCCTTGATCTGTGCTAGCTGAAGCTCCCCCTTGCAAGGGCCCTTATTGCCATTCTCCTGCTGATGAGACTGGCGGCAACCTACTTGATTGTGGGCACTTCCAGGTGCAGGGCAAGGTTGAGGGGGTGCATCATTGGATCTACAGAAGCCTATTGTGGCTTGGCTGCTTGCTTCTACAATAGCCTTGTAGCAATCATCAATGGAAGTGCAGCACCCTACGGACACCCATTTACAGATATGAGGCTTTAACCCATTCATGATAAGGGTGAGGATCATGGTGTCTCCATTAGTAATAGCTTCTGAGGCGGTGGCAAGTGCTTGTTGCCAATAGATAATGTACTCAGGGACGCTTCCTGTTTGTTTGACGGCAAGCAAGTGGGCCCCCACTATGATAGATGAAAAGGTTTTATTGTAGCAGGACTTGGTGGTATCCCTGAAGGCTGCCCAGGTGACCTTGTGTTCCTGACCAGTCCAGTTGGTGAACCATATTGTGGCGGGCCCTGTGAGGTGTCCTGATGCGGCGGCAACCCACATGGGCTTGTGTACTTGACAAATGCCAAGGCAGGTTTCTGTGGAGTGTAGCCAACTTACTATCTTGCCCCCTCGCACCATCTGTTAAGGATTTGAGTTTTAAGCTCACCATATGCTACTTGTGTTCCTGACCAGTCCAGTTGGTGAACCATATTGTGGCGGGCCCTGTGAGGTGTCCTGATGCGGCGGCAACCCACATGGGCTTGTGTACTTGACAAATGCCAAGGCAGGTTTCTGTGGAGTGTAGCCAACTTACTATCTTGCCCCCTCACACCATCTGTTAAGGATTTGAGTTTTAAGCTCACCATATGCTATGGCAGATTGGACTGAGGCGGGGTGATGCTAATGTCACATTATCCCAGGCAGAGTCTGTTGTAAACACTGGTTAGCAATGGTTGGTCTTGGTAAACTATTTAACCTTCCAGGATCTCCCCATAAGGGATGGGCAAGAAGGTCTCTTGGTAAGGTGTAGCCATACAGCAAGCACTTTGTACTTTCTTGGGGGAATTTCCTTAAAGTTAGGCTATTAATCAAACCTATCACTGCTACCACTGTTGCAACTGAACCTATTATAGTTCAGTATTTATATAAGAAAGACAACAGTCTAATAGAAAGGACAAGAATATGAATAAGATTTAGTTTTATTAGAGAATAGCATAATTAATATCCTATATAGAGAAGCCACAAGTCCATCAGGGGGTGGCACAGTGGCGGGTTTAATATAAGGTTTGGGTGGGGAATAACTTGAGCAAGGGATCAGCATATCAAATCAGCAACACTCCTAATTAGGAGATAGTGCCCACAATTTGACATCATGCTCAGATTGGCCCATACCAATAGCCACGTCATGGGGCAACTTATCAAGTGCCCCTATCTATTGTGAGATACATTAGCGAGCAGTGGAGTAATCTTGATTGCAACAAGATCCTAGGGGTTAGGTTTATATATATATAATACTCTGGCTTCCCAGTCAGATTTCTTTTGGAAAATAGGCTCTCTGTTTAGAATGCAACTAGAATAAAGCTTGGGTTGCTCCATCCTGGTCCAATTTTGCAAGATGCTTTTAGGGATCAGGTATACCTTTGTCTTTAGTGTTTACTCTCACCGGCTCCTCCCAGATCTTGGGTGAACCTGTACCTATCCCAGACAGCTCATTGTAAAGTCACTTCCCCCTTTAGCTTTGGATAGGACAATCTTTCCGCGCCGCACAAAAAAATTGGCTCAGAAGCCAGCCAAGCCCCTCAATTCCCTTGAAGATTTAGCCCACACAATTGATGAGAGATTTGTGCTGGCATACCCTTCTCAAGTGTTAATTAATGACGCTTAGGACTCTGTCTCCACTTGGGAGGAACCCCTAATTAATTTGGATTACCTTCTGGCTTGGGCTCGACCACATTTAAACTTAACTAAGTCCAAACACCCAGGTTGCGCTACTGCTAAACCACCAAATTCCAATCTAACTGGATTGAATGCTGATTTAAATCATTTCAGTATGGTCAGCCAATCAGAGTTGAAGCTGGGAATTATTGTAAAACTCTCCAACTCAATGGATAAGCCCTCACAAAATTTCTCTTCTGGCCAATCAGACCCATTCCCTGGGTCAGGTGACCTTCCAAATTTGAAGTCTGTCTCTTAAAACAAGACAGGGGACCAAAAGTCCCCTGCTTGCTCATTCTTTTTGAATTAAAGTCTTAAATCTTTCTCTATCATAATTTTGGTTCATTTTGGGTCTCCTATTTGACCTTATAATTTTCTAAGATTTTTAGTAAAAGTTTCTTAATATCTTACCTCCCCCTTGCCTCCTGGGCCCTTCTGCTACTCTTTGAAGTGCTTGTGTACGTCGTCAACGTTAAAACTGACGCTTTTCCCTTCCGCTTTGCAAAAAGTGATTTGATTTTAAAGATTAGTATTGAATTAGTTATATTTACCTACTTTAAGTTCAATTCCGCACTCAATTTGCTTTTGCTTGCTCTTGAGCTTTGTTTATACTTTGATAAGATTATATACACTTTGAGAAGTCTTACTCTACGCTTTCAAAACTATTTTAATCACGGTTGCCGTTCTCTATCTCCTGCTGGTACTACAGGGTTCTTCTGGTTGCTCCTGGGTCTTCAGTCTTTAATTATTAAGGTTAAAGGCAACAGAACTTGCCTGTATTTTCTGGGCACCACTTCTGGACCCCAATCATGTTAGTCCCTCTAGCCAAGTTTGTGGTTTTTACATTGGCGCCAGCTCTGTTGATTATTTGGTCTACCTCTCCAGATCTTTGGGGAAGTATCACTGATTCTTTTCTCCGAGTTGGTGCAAATCCTGACCACCTCTTGAATATGCTTGACAATATCCCTGCACGCGCCCAGGGTATATACACCACTAGTGAGAATGTGGTGAGAAGCCTGACCTGCAATGATCTCGACCTCTCTACTGCCAAAGCAGTCCCTGCCACACCCCTCAGTCTGGTCCACCCCATGCCCCTTCCCTCTGAGGACCCACCCGTTCTGATTTCTAAGGGAGGTGTGGGGACCCCAGAGCTCACTCCAAAGCGCGCATCCTGGTTGCTTAGCGGAATGATCTTAATGGGTTTGGACTCCTACTTTCCCCGGGTGTCTGCCGTGTCCTCCCTGTGGACACCCCTTTGAGCAGCCATGCCAGTCCTATACTGAATGGCGTCCTGGTGGATCCTCCCTTCAGGATGGGAGCCAAACTTAGTTAGTTTAGCCCTCCTCTCTCACACTCATCCTGCCCTGTTTGATGTGTTGGGTTCTTTTCTGGAATGATCAGATCTGTTGGCTTGTATGTAATTGCTTCCTATTGTATTTTGATGGGCCTTTTTCATGCTTGGCCCTTTTCTGGCTGGCCGGGTTGATCAGTACTGTTTTGGTTGTAGCATGCCCTATTCTCATCAATTCAAGGTTGGGACGTTTCAGTTCAGGGTGGGTAAATTTTATCTATCCTTCCAGCTGTGAAAGCTGATGTTTAGTTCCAACAATATCAATATAAAATATCTATTGGTTGGTAATAATCAAGAAGGGTGTGACAGTACGGATAGTAATAAAAGTAAATGTAGACGTAGCCTATTTAGATGCATTGGGTAAGATCATATGCATAGTTGGGTTCTTATCCCAGCCTATTATTCAGATACTAGAAAGATGCAGTAGAACTTAGAAGTAGCTCTATAAGAGAGATAGGTTAAGTTATATCAATCTCTGGTAATCACTAGTAGACCAGCATGATGAAAGAAAGTTTAGCTTGGGCTGGCTGGGGAGTTCCAACCGTAGAAACCCTGAGTATACTGCCTGGAAGCTCCCCTTTGCGGCAAAAGTCAAGTTAAACAGAAGCTGTTTTTGGATTTGCAATGGTGCATCCTGGTTACCGGGGATTGTGCAGAGTTTATATTTGCACTTATGGGATTTCCTGTTGATCTTGTGTTGTTCACAAAACTTGTACTGCAGATTGGATGATATTCTTCCTGCCATAGCTGTACTTTTTTAGGATAAACATTGTTGTGCTCCTATAGTTGGTGTTCTTTCTGACAAGATTGATCCTTTTGTACCTTCCTGGGTTTTACTAAGGAAAATCTAGCTAATATTGGTTACTAGAACAAGGTGGTAGTTTTCTTCATTCATCTTTATAAACTAACTAAGGCTTTGTACAAACTGGAAGCTTCTGCTTCTAAGTTCATTACTTCTACACTCAAAGCGGGATATGGGAATATTTGTTGGCGCTTATCTGTTGGGATAGTCTATTGAGCAAAGCCCAAATGGATCCAGAATCAGGATTGCGTAGAAGTGCAATAGTTAAGCTTCCCTCCAGAAGCATACTTAGCATTCAAGGTACCAGCCTTATTTGGAAAGAGCTTGCAGCAAGAAACTTGGAGAGGAGGGTGCTGAGATCTGGGGGTAATGTTTGACCCCGGTGATGACACTTGGAGTAAAGTTTACCGGCATGCCTTTGCCATGAAGTTTATTATCATGCATCCAAAGTTGGCAGCTCCAGTTAGAGAATCCTTGAGTGTGCACCTATAACTGTTCTATTCCATTGGCTAACAGAGCTAGTTACTCAGATACTTGAGATATCTGATTTTTAGGTGTTTTACCAGGAACAGCATGGTTGAAAATTATAGGGTAACATCTTTTGTAGGCTTAGTTGTTCAAAGCAACACTTGTGACATGCATAGTTTCAGTTAAAGGAGGCTTTTCTAAACTAGCAGTGTGAAGGTCTTTATGGAAATCCATACCAAGTAAAGAATATTGACTTAGTTTTTATATTGGCTTAATTGGAATGCATGTAACCAAAGCCCGTATATGCACTAGGCGACATTTGTAAGTCTACATTGAAGTTAAATTAAGTACATAATATTCATGCAAAACTGTTAGTATGAATTAGTAATAAGCTGTTACAGGCTTATATCAAACATAAAGTATTCATGTAAAAAGGAAAGCACATAATTAAATGGTAAATTTGTCAAGCAGTGGCCTCGCTTTATTGCGAGAGTTGAATAGCAAGGCTTGTTTAAAGATGGATTGGTATAAACTGGGAATAGAAGAAATGTGGTTTGACAGGAGAACATTTAATACCAAGTTGCTTTAAAATCTGATCTTGTCAATAGGTAGGCAGAACATTGAGATAGGATTTAAACATTTTGAAGAAGTAAAAACTATCATAGCTCCTTCAGAGCGCACATTTAGAGTAGCCTAATAGATGTGAATTCAAATCAGGGAATGAAGTGGCATTAGGGAGGGGGCAGGGGAATGCGGACAGAAACAGAGAGGGAAGGATGAAAACCATGTTACGAGCAGTGTAGGCCTATTATAATATGGCGCAGTTGGATTTTTTACTGCTACGTGTCACGGGAGGTTCAAGCGCAGCAACAATTGCCTCATCAAATACATTTTTGAGCCCAGACTGAGTTAGTGCAGAGCACTCAACATATTTGACTGCTTTCAGGCTGTGAGCAAGACGCTCTCCCATTTCAGCAGGGATAGGCTTCTGATTCTGACGCTCGAGCCTTCCAATCAGGGCAGGATCATCACGCAAGTCAACTTGGGTTCCAACTATAAGGCATGGAACACCAGGGCAGTGGTGGTGAACCTCAGGGAACCACTTCTCTTTAACGTTCTCAAAAGAAGCTGGAGCAGCTACTGAAAAGCAAACAAGAAAAACATCTGTCTGAGGGTATGACAAGGGCCTGAGGCGATCATAATCTTCTTGACCTGTTTAAAGAAACATATTAGGGGAGTTGATCAATAGATTGAGGCAATTAACTGAGAAAGGGCTTGTCGCTTAAAAGTATTTTTGACCTGGCAACAGGTGTGATAAAGAAACAACCAAAACTTACCAGCAGTATCAAACAGGCCTAGAGTATAAGGTTCATCGCCAATCATGACAGTCACTGCATAGTTGTCAAAAACCTATAAAGGATAGCCAGGGTTAAAAGGGGTACAATATGAGCTCTCTTGGCTGGTAAAATAAAGAGGAAGCACAAAGCATCAATGTTCCAAAAAGTACAAGTACTCGGACTTACTGTAGGCACGTATTCAGAAGGGAACTTGTTCGTGGTATAGGAGATCAGGAGACAGGTCTAAAAGTTTAGTCACTAAAGAGGAGTGTTTGAGTACCTTCCCTACGGCACCATCCCCAACAACAACACATTTGATTGTCTGCATATTAATTTAGACTGAGAAAAAGGGATTGGGAAGAATCTAGTGATGAAGAGAGGTAGCTATTTGATGTTCAGAAGGTTAAGCACAGAACGTTCAAGCGGCGTCAACGGTTAAGAAACTAAAGTTGGATGGAATGTGGGTACAGTACAACGGTATGAGTTGCTGAGTAGCCAGCATGGCTTTGTTGGATAAGCTTGGTGGCAGTGAATCCGAGTCTGATCCGGCGGATCTTATGACTGGGCCCAATAAAGGGATGGTGTTTACCCCCTTGTGCTTGGAATGAATCTTGAATTGGATTGGCTCTTTGGGGCGGGGTGTGCAGTCAAATCGAAGACACGACTTCCGATCCGAACCGGGATCTAGGGGATAATGTCATTTCTAGCCAATCAAAATGCCTGACTCTGCGTGGTGCTGCTTGTGAGGTTGGTTTAAACTCTGCCATTCCAAATCAATAGGGCACCCCATTTCATGCCAGCTTAAGGTCACCATCCATAAAGATTCTGCACTTATCCACCTGGTTTGCCCAATTAAAGCCCGCCTCTTATCGCAACCAATCATATCGATCCAATTCATTTTCACTTTTGTTTGGGTGTAATTTCAGTCCCATATGTCTATTGGCTATAATTTGTGAATCAATTTACGGCAACCAATGATGAACTATCTGCTTCCAACTTCAATGTAAACTGGTGATCCTTTCAACAACAGCTTGTCCAATACCCAACATCTGAAAGATATTATTTTGCTTCATCCGAGCTATTATCAATCCACAAGAGAGTGGACGAATTAACTGGCCGGAAAGCTGCTCAGGACAATCTTGAATTAATTTTCGAATCCAAGTCGAAACTTATGTAGGCTCCGATGTAGCAAACGATTTCTTGTTAAAAAGAAATGTTTTTAATACGAATTTAAATAGAATATATCTCATCACTGCCTTGGTCAGCACTGACTAAGGCAGCTTTGACATTTTTATTTTTATGAACTTGGCCATCAAGCTGAGTAGCTGCCCATAGAGGATACTCAAAATTGATAACTCCAGGTCTAGATTGGTGCTAAAACTATGTCATTTCTCCAACAAATTGCACAAGATTTATAAACTTGTCACTAGTAGAACAAGGCTTGGAAAAAGTTGAGGCAGAACTGAACCTACTGAGTAGCAATTAACTCCGCAGCAGTGATGTATAGAAGCCGTTAACGAGGGGAAGGATATTACAGCAGCCTTTTCATGGCGTCATACTGCGAAATTAAAATAAATGGTGATTATGACTTCCAAGCCAATAGCAGTGGCACCAGTATGGCGGACTATTCCATTCCAAGTGCACCCTTTTAAGGGGCGGCTTGTTACGCTTATGATTGGTTTAGATTTTGGTGAAATCATTTAAAAAATAGGGAACTCTCGTTTGTAGGCATGCTTTTACTCACCAAGATTGCCCCTGCTCCGAGAACTTCATTGGCCCATGTTAAAGCTTGCTGGTTGATTCGATTTTAAATTTTCCACTCTACACTGCCATCAAACTAGTTGATATTTAGCCTTGGTATAAATCCTAAAACTTCAACAACCAACTGAACCTTATTGGCAAAATATAGCTTTGGGAGCAAGGTTATGATAAAGGTGAGGATCTGTATTGCAGCCATGCAATGTACAGCATGTCTGATTCTGAAATGAGGTGATTCAGAATTCCTGGCGAACTTGGATTAACTGAGCACCTGCCTTGTATCCAACCTGAACGAAAAATGTTCTCGAATATGCAAACCTATCCTGCAGCGGTGTAGCCATTTGAAATCCAATGCAGCAGCTTTCACCCCATGAAATAAAGGATCATTTAGCCTAAATTAAAATCTACCCAGCTTAGAACAAAGTTGGCCAGGCTTAAAAAAGTTGAACATTTTATTTTGATCAACAGTATATTCGGATACATCTTTATTCTGTTTAAATCTCATTTCATTATGTTCTGAGCTGAGTGGATCTTGTCACTGTTGCAACTGAACTCACTGGTCAAGCTGCTGCTGTATCTCACAATACAAAGGAGCGCTTATAGAGACATACCATGTCTCACAATGTCAGAACTTTGGGTAATTGGCTAAATAACATATCCAACCAATAGACGGGGTGCACTGCCCAAGTGGGCCAAAACTGGGTTCGGTATACAAGCTTGGCACCCAGGCTGCAGAGATAGCTCAATTGACATCCAACCTTGTTGCTGGCCTGAACCAAACTACTATCCCTGAAGGAGAACAGAGACAGTATTTCCTGTACTATTAACCACATATCTCAGAAGGGCCTTGCATTTATAAAACTTATAATCATAGATATTCTAACCACTACTATGTCCTAGAACTAAATAGCTATCAGATGTAGTGCTGCTATAGCAGTGCTGTCAGACATTCTGAGTTCTATAGGTCAACTGGACCATCATTATGCTAGCCTAGTAGGTAGAAAAGGTACTCTGTCCATCAACCCTGATGGAACCAAGGAGTTGGCTCTATTTATCAGTTCATATTAATTGGAAGGCTCTAACAATATCCTCAATATTCTGAATCTGATCCAGACCAGTTCCTAAACCTGAATGGCTAATCTTGACTTTAATTGGACAGAGACCTGGCCAAATAAAGCTTGAAGTATCCCAATATAACCCACCACTGCCAACACAGGGTGCCAGGCAAGTGCTTGGAGTATTATCCCAATATGCAGGACAAACAGACTCTGGGAACCAGCCCTTTCCTTCAATTTGAACCAATAGCTTCTACTTGTACTGGGTCTGTAATTGGACCAACAAAGTTCTGCCACCTCTCTGTTGTTCAGAATAGCAGAATAAACTGTAGGGCCACAAATAATTATTATATGATGCTGTACAAGAGGGGTGCTGGGCTCAGGGAGCCTGGTTCTCATCCTGGTGTTGAGTTCCACCTGGACGCAACCTCAAGGAATGCTGGGATCCACAATTGGAGGAGAGGCCCAAAGGAAGAAGGGTGTGTCGTAATTGTGCTGTTTTAGCAGAGTTACACGGGAAAAAGTATTTAGAAACTAGATAATAATCTTTATTGGGAGATAGTGATTATATAGTTCATGTGAATCAAGGATAGTAGGAACAAGATTGGTGATCACACGGTTGAATGAAAGAAGGGGGTGGCTTGATCCTGATAATGAGTTAAGCGCCAAATTGAGGTATCTACTGTGAAGGATCATCATCTGTTCATGTTGTTGGATTTGGTAATTCAAGTTGACTTCCTAGTCTGGCTTTGGGTGACCGGATAATTGGATTGCGGGTCACAAACCCGCTTGGTTGGAGCCTTGTTGGCGGGTCGAGCCTGCGGTTTTGACACCCCCTGGCTGAAGGTCGGCCTCCTCTGGGGGCAGGCCGTCAGGGAGGTTGTCAGGAGCCCGGGCGCTGTATTGAATTAGTTGTTGTTTGGTGGCAGACAGGGCGGTTTCTTGTTGTTTCTGTCTTGCTTTGCAGGGTCGTAGGCAATCATGATGTAAGGTCTTGTCTTGCTTGCTTTTCCCAAGCCCTTGTACGAGGTAAGTGTTATTGTCGTTTACTTTCAGAATTATTGCTGGCCCTACTTTCTCGGGTTGTAGTTTGCTCTTGTCAACATTCATGACCCAAACTTTGTCCCCGACTTCATGTCTATTGCAGATGGGAACAAATGTCTTTTGTAGGTGTTCCTTTTCTTTGGTGTTGCAACTGAACCAATGAGGATTCAGTATTTGGAATTGGGAAAGACAACAGTCCAATAGGAAGGACAGAATAATAAGAATAAGGTATCGTTTATTGTAGAATATTGTGATTAATATACTATATGGGGAAAGCCACAAGGCCACAAGGGGGTGGCATAGTGGGGAGTTCCATGTAGGGTTTGGAGCCAAGGAATAAATCGTGCAGGGATCAGCAGGTCAAATTGGCAACACTCCTAATTAGGATGAAGTTCCCGCCATTTGACATTGCCATCAGATTCATTCATAACGTTAGATACGTCAAGAGGCAACTCATCAAGCGCCCCCTGTGTATTGTAAGATACGTTGGCAGGCGAGGTTTGAACCTCAGTTGCAACATTGGCTGTTTGCTCGCTGTTGGCCTCTACTACTTGAGGATCTGAGCGAGGGGGGACTTGACTTGGAATTTACAACTTAGGTCCTGTCAATGCTTGAATGATATTTGGCTGTGTGCTGTATACCAGTTCAAATGGGCTTTTTCCGGTGGATCTGTTCACTTGGGTTTGGCACACAAGTAATGCAGCTGGTAGCTGCTTATACCAGTCTTCAGGTCTCCTGGCAGTGAGTTTGGCTAGGGCTTGCACGAGGCTATCATTAAGCCGCTCTACGCGTCCATTGGCCTGTGGGTGGTATGGTGATGTGACGGTGTGTTTGACCCCATTCTTGGTGAGGTACACATTGGTGTCTTTGGAGGTCAATTCTTTGCCTCTATTGGTTATCAGGAGTTCTGGCTTTCCAAACCTGCTAATTATTTCTTTGCCAATAAATTGTTGTACATTGTTGCCAGTGTGTGTCTTCACTGCTTAGGCTACTGGCCACCTTGTCGCAAAGTCAATGGCTGTGATGATGTATTTTTTGTTGTTGTGCTTTCCTGGCATGGGGCCCACAATGTCAAGAGCCCATACTTTGAACGGTAGTTGGGTCCAAATGGGGAGTACAGACTTAGGTGGGATTTCGCTTTTAGCAAACTTTTTGCAAACTTTGCACTGTTCTAACACTTCCTGGACATTGCAGTATAAAGTTGGCCACCAGGCTTTATGCTTTAGGAACCCGTATAGATTTTAGCTCTTAGTGTGTCCAAGATCTCTGTGGTAGCAAAGAATGGTGTTGACTCACTGATGTGTGGGAATGTAGGGAATGGTTGTGCCATCTGTCATTTTTCTGTGAAGAGTCCTGTATGCGTCAGCAAAGAGATATTCATTCTTGATGACTGTTTCTTTGGTGATGTTGGTTATGCCTGCAGGGAATCCTTTGTCTTTTGTACGTAGCACTAAGAGAGGCCAGTCTGGGTCAAGCCCATTCTCTCCTCTTGAAGCACGGACATACAGGTGGGACAGGGCGTCTGCCATGGCAAGCTCGGCCCCAGGCTTATATTGGATGAGCATGTTAAACCATTCTAATATTTCCATTCACTGCACTTGGCAGCATGAAAGGTTTGCTTGCATCTTGAAATAGATGAGCGACTTGTGACCGGTTAGTGCTATAAATTCTTCCTGCTGTTCTAGGTAACAGCGCCATTTAACTAGGCAATGTACAATGGCCAGCAGTTCCTTGTCATGGATAGGGTATCAGCACTCACCATCTGTCAGTTTGCACAATTTTTAGGCTACAGGCAGGAAGTCACCATCACTATTCTGAATTCATAGTACTCCCCCAATGGATGCATCTGAGGCGTCGGTTTCCATCTGGTATTCCCCGTCACATTTGGGGTATTGTAAGATGGGAGCTGTTGTGAGCTTTTCTTTGAGGCGTCTAAAACAGAGGTCACATTGGGGGGTCCATACAAACTTAGACTTGGCGCCTGTTATGGTGGATAAGGGGGCAGTCAAGACGCCACAGTTGGATATGAAGCGTTGTACATAGGGCACCATTCCCAAGAAGGCGCGGAGTTCCAACTTATCCTTGGGGGGGGGTGGCATCTTGCAGATGGCCTGTATCTTTTGACTGCCAGGTTTGATGCCGTCTTTTGAGACTATGTGTCCCAAGAAGGGTAGTTGCTCACGGAAGAACTGACATTTGGAGGGTTTGGCCAACAGTTTGTGTTGTGCCAAGATTGTGAAGACTTCTTCCAGGTCTTTATGGTGCTGTTCCACTGAGGGGATGTAGACAATAATATTTTCCAGGTACACTAGGGCATGTTTGCCTATGTGTGGCACAAACACTTTGTTCAATAAGGTTACAAAAGTGGACAAGGCATTGGTCATGCCAAAGTTGAGTACCACACATTTGTAGGAACTGTACTTGGTGCGGAAGGCTGTCTTGGGGATGTCTTCCTCCTTGATACAAATCTGATTATATCCTGCAGTTAGATTAATCTTGGAGAAGACAGTGGCTCCTCTCAAGGCGTCAAAAAGGTTGTCAATCAGTGGCAGTGGATAACAATTCTTAATGATGACTTTGTTTAAGGCGCGGTAGTCTGTGACCAGGCGTAAGGTACCATCCTTTTTAGCCACAAAGAATACGGCAGCCCCAAAGGGAGACTGTGAGGGGCAGATAAGTCCTTTTTCTAGTGCCTCCTTGAGATAAGCACGCAGGGTGTTGTCCTTGGTTGGGGTCAGCCTGTAAATGGGGCGTGCCTTGGGTACATCCCCCTTGAGTTGGATAGAGTATTGGATGTGCTTCTCAGGGAGTAGCCCAGGTAACGCTTCCTTAAAGATTTCTGGATGGTGGGCCACAATGTTGTGGTCCTGAGGTGTGGAGGTATCTTGGTGGTCCTTGAAGTGTATGATCTTGTACTAGCAGGAGTCCCAGTCAATTGACTTCAGGTCTTTCTTTTTGTCCTGGGTCTCTATGATACGTACAAAGACGTGGTTGCGTAGCAGTTGGTCCACAGAGTCAGGGTGGATCTGGTGGTTGACGCCTTCACGCTTGATGGTCAACACTGAGGTTGCCCAGTCTACATGAGGATTGTTCTTTTGTAACCAGTCTAGTCCCAGTACAATTTAAAACTTAGAAAAGTCAATGGCGGGACCTTGAATGGTGAAGTGAAGGTTCTCAAGCATGACAGAGAAGGGGGCAGTTTCCTTTGTCACAGCAATGTGGTGTTCATCAGCCAGGACCACGTTTTTAATCCGCAAAGGATTAGTGGCCAGCTTGAATTTGTCTACAAAGCTACTGTTGAATAAGGTTTGATCCACGCCTGAGTCCAGAAGTGCTGAGCCTGTGTAACTGCAAAAGCAGAAAGGATAGGTCATCAATTTATTGGGATGTCTGGCGATGGTGTATAGTACCGGGTCTTCCGAGGGCACTTGAATCATTGGGCATTAGTCCAGTCCTTGGGCCAGTATTCATTGTTGGACAAGTCAGGAGTTGCGTGGGAAGAGCTTGGCTTGCTTAGTGCTCTCCCTGGGCTTTTCCCTCCTCTTGGTTGCCTTGGGTGGCGGTGACACAGAAATGAGTATGATTTGACTGGCCATTATTTCCATTTCCATGTCCATTCAAACCCGTGGGTTTGTGGTTGTTGTTGTTTCTGTTGCCTCCAGGAGGTGGTCAAGTAGAGCGCCCGCTTGGATGGGAGTCCTTGGGCCTTTCTCATTTCCCAGTCTGTGCCTTGTGTAGAGCGTTGGATGTTTGTTCCGCTTTTCCCGCTTCACGGTACAGGCTTTGCAGGTTGGTTACCTGGTCCAGGTTCACATGCCTCATCACATGCAACTTGAGGGCGTCATAGTACATGAGGTGTGTAGCTGGGGTGTCAAAGGCCATGTTGGATGGGGCACAGAGATGGAGTTCCTTGTAGGCGCGGGCGAGTTCTTTAACGGTGCCTGTCTGGGTCAGGTTCTTTACTTGGCGTATGATCATGAGCGCTGTATCCTTAAGCACAAACCTTGCCAAGAAGTCCTGCTTAAAGGTATCCCAGTTCTTGTCAGTATGCTCTTTGTGCCACTTGTCACACTAGGTGCCCGCGTCATGGGTCAGGAAAATGGAAATCTCCGTGATCCAGAATTGCTGTGGGCATTCCATTTGAGCCAGCTTGCTTTGGGTGGACTGGATCCATGCGGCGGCATTGTTGTTGTTGGCCCCAGCAAAAGGTTCCAAGGCGGCGCTTTGTAGTCTTTGAGCTACGTAGGCCGGCATGGTGCCTTCGTTGGATGGTTGTGGCATGAAGACAGGAGCCTGGAAGAACCCTTGCACAGACATGGTGTTGAAGGTGGGTAGTGGAATCACCGTGTTTTGGTAGAGGACAAAACCATCAGGTATCTTGGTACCAGGAGTATACGGAGTCCAGTTGGGCGGGAGGCCAGACATGATTCTGTCAAGGATTTGTTGGCCGCGGCGTGTGCAAACAGGCAGAATTTTTCAAGATAAGATAGGATGGAGATCCTACCTGTGCTACCAATGTCGTAACTGTGCTGTTTTAGCAGAGTTACACGGGGAAAAGTATTTAGAAACTAGATAATAATCTTTATTGGGAGATAGTGATTATATAGTTCATGTGAATCAAGGATAGTAGGAACAAGATTGGTGATCACACAGTTGGATGGAAGAAGGGGGTGGCTTGATCCTGATAATGAGTCAAGCACCAAATTGAGGTATCCACCGTGAAGGATCATCATCTGTTCATGTTGTTGGATTTGGTAATTTGAGTTGACTTCCTAGTCTGGCTTTGGGTGACCGGATAATTGGATTACGGGTCACAAACCTGCTTGGTTGGAACCTTGTTGGCGGGTCAAGCCTGCGGTTTTGACAGATGCAAAAGATATGGGGAGTACCCACAAATGGCTGAAACAAGGGCACTAGCCAAAATCCAAAGGAGTTTTCCAAAGGTTTCTCAAGGTTCATCAGGGGAGCTGAAGGCAGGAGCCAAGATGGGAGCCCACTATAATTTACAATGGTGTTATGGCCAGGGCCATAAAGGTCAGTGGCCTTGGAAACAGCAACTCATGCTGGGGAGCAATAGATTTTCACTTGACCTGGGAAAGGGCCTGTACTGTGAGAACACTAGATACACAGATGGCTGTGTCAATGGGAGCATCTAAGAGGGTGTCAGCTTCTGAGAGGAGTCAAGTGAGATTCTGGTCTGGCAAGAGGTGCAGGGGGAACCATAGAGGTCCCAAGACCACAACAATATTATGGGACCAATAAATCTCTATATTCTACTTCCTAGAAGAAAAGAGGCAAATTTGATGAAAGAATTGGATCCCTCACAAAATTTGGGTTCAGGGGGCCAATTTAGGTAGCTTCTGATCAAAATAAGCTGTTTTGGGGATGCTATTGTAACCAGAAACACAGGAAGAGAGGCTGCTATACTCTATGTATAGATTGAAGAGACATCAAGAAGAAGATCCACAATTGATGCTAAGTGCTTAAAAGAGCAGGAGCAGGTTCAAAACCTGTTTGGAGAGGTTTTTTTGCTTTTTTAAAGCAAAAATAGAAAGCAAAAGCCATTGGTAGTAAGTATAATAAAGAAATTGAGCTAACTTTTGAAAATAAATTCTAAAATACATGGGTTGGAATCCTTGTAACTATCAGATTAAAATTTTACAACCATTATGCAACTGAGATCAACACCTTGCCTGCCAACCTGTCTTACAGAACACAGGGGCTGTGGGGTTCCTGGTCACCAGTCCCCAAAGTGTGTACTGGGTCGTAGCCAGGGACTGGCTTGGAGGAGTTGTCATTCCCCAACAGTGGTGAATGGTTGGTTAGGAGCTTACACTTGGCCTGCATAAGAGCAAACTTCTCCAGTACTTTCCCAATTACTAGGTGAGTGTCAGGAATATTCCTGACACTTACAGTTGTGTAATCAATAAACTGTCACCCGCTGCCAACGTGAAGGCGCCTGCCGCCACCAAGCAGACATCCACCGTCAACATGCAGACGTCCACCGTCAACGTGCAGACATCTGCCGTCACCAAGCAGACGTCCACCACCAACGTGCAGACATCTGCCTCCATAAAGCAGATACACACTGCCACCATGCAGAAGCCCGCCACAACCAAGCGGTCACCTGCTGTCAGCATGCAGGCACCCGCCGCCACCAAGAAGACGTCCACCTCCACTGCGCGGGCCCCCGCTGTCCACACGCAGAATCCTGTCACAATCAAGCCATTGCCCGCCGTCAACGTGCAGGCACCTGCCGCCACCAAGCAGACATCTGCCGCCACTGCACAGGCCTCTGCTGCCACCAAGCAGATGTCCACCGCCACCGCACGGGCTCCGGCCGCCACCAAGCAGAAGCCTGTCACAACCAAGCCGTTGCCTGCCATCAACGTGAAGGCACCCGCCACCACCAAGCAGACGTCTGTTGTCACCACACAGAAGCCTGTCACAACCAAGCCGTCGCCTGCCATCAACATGCAGGCACCTGCCACCACCAAGCAGATGTCCACTGCCACCACGCAGAAGCCTGTCACAACCAAGCCGTTGCCCGCCGTCAACGTGCAGGCACCCGCCGCCACCAAGCAGACATCCACCATCTCCACGCAGAAGCCCGCCACCACCAAACTGTTGCCCGCTGCCAACATACAGGCGCTTGTTGCCATTAAGCAGATGCCCACTGCCACTGCATAGGCGCCCACCACTCTTGCCAGCCCCACCTGCAAGCCATCCTCAAACCAGGCACCCATGAGCCAGCCTGCCACCTGCCAGCCTTTGCCCTCCCATGCCAGCAGGCCAGTCCCCATCCACTCCTTTGGGAAATAGCCAGATCGGGAAATCAGGAAAGGCAATTTCCCCAAAGCCAAACTTGGGAGGAACTGCTGCCCAATTTGGGGGCCTATCAAATGGGGAATGAACTGACAGGCTATCCAACAATGGAAATCATGCACCAAATTTAGTAAATGAATTTGGATGCATGAAGAAGACCAAAATTGCACTATGCCAATGCAAACTTGGATCCAGCCAAACCTTCTCAATTGCCAGCCACCCAAGCCAATCCAGAAAAGGGAATAACAGATGCAACTCAGAATCTTAGTTCCCCAATGCTATGCCTTCCAATAATCATGCCTTGCAGGTCCACTAGTATAAATAAAGACAAACCCCTCAATGATAGTTTGTGCTATCATTGAGTGAATATCCTCCTCAATATTATCACATTAATCAATCCTTTACCCAGGCTAAGCAAGTAACCTTACTAAACCCATTACCCCTCCCCAAGTCAGAAGATGAACTACATCATCTTCACAGCTGTCTTGACAGCTTACCTTGGGATAGGGGGCCACCAGCCAACCAATGCTCAGTTTGGTCCTGAACTACAGGGACCAAAAGGGATATTGTACAGTGAGCCAACTCATATCAAATCAATGGTTTTGAACCCGTGGACACCCCTGGCGTCATCTCTCCCAAATCCCACCTTGGCTATTTATGTGATCCCTGAAGCTACGCTACTGTACCTTGCTGTCAGCCTTAGACAATGCAACATTCTTGCCAAAGCCTTCCGTCAGGCAGTCAACTTCTATCCAATTGTCTACGCCTTGAACGCTTTGAGCCGCCTAACCTGCCATCTTATGTTACTAAAGTTTTACCCTCAATCCTTGGGTATTACAGTGAGCGTCTCCACCATACACTTGTACTTCAGCAGGCGCCAGCCCTTCTGTAGGCTGATACCAATCCTGTAATAGTCTTGCAAACTCTCTCCCAATAAACTCTCTTCCTCTATTTGTCATTTCCAGATGCCTAGTCACCTTTTCCCACTCCTCCTGGGCAGACTTACTAGAGGCAAAATTTCTGCACCCTAGGCAATAGGATTCCTTGTCCCCTGGGCTAGGATAGAAAATTTGGGGTAATTGACTCATAGGACTTATATCCTTTCTTTATGTGGTAAATTTGGATAGGGGTTGTAATAGGCGCTTTATTCACAGTTAGAAGGAAGATCCCCTTAGAAACCTTCTGATATACAGCCTTGGGATAGGGAATAACAAGGGGTTTGTGCCAATACTTGGTGTCCTTCAACCATCTCTTGGACTCCTTGTACTTGGTCTTTGGCTCCTGCTCCTTGGTCTTGGGCTCCTGCACCTTAGTTGTGGGCTCCTGTGTTCTAATCTTGGGCTCCTGCGGTCTGTTCCAGCTCTGGCTTCCTATTCTTGGTCTTGGGCTCCTTCTGTAGCTTCTGTGGCCTTTGTAATCCACTTGATTCAGTCCCTGAAGAGTCTCAGATAGCTCTCCCTTTTATAGCCCCTTGTTTCAGACCAAAAACCTCTCTTAGAACTCTGGTTCTTCAAAGCTTAAACTATCCTGTTTTTCTTTTTCTATAATATATTAAACCTTTAAACTTACTTCAGCCAATGAAAGCCCTGAATTTTCTGCTTCTGCTCCTCATTTTTTAGGCTTTAACTCTTAAGTTAAAGCCCTCAAAACTCTGATCAAAAAGACTTTGGCTTGCAGCCAATCATACGCCTTGATTCAACGGTTTTGCCAAAAAAAGTTTCCCCAGATGACCTGTCCTTGACCCTGGTTCAAACCTGAGGCTGTCTTGCTCCGGGTAAACAACTGCTCTGTGTTTTAAACAGTTTCACTGTACTTCTTGTCAGGTTTTCCCGGCAAATCTCAAATGCTTCCACATATGTTTTACTTAGGCGAATTTTGACCCCTCATTTTTTTCAACGTTTC
Source organism: Entomophthora muscae (assembly GCA_014839935.2). Taxonomy (NCBI): domain Eukaryota; kingdom Fungi; phylum Entomophthoromycota; class Entomophthoromycetes; order Entomophthorales; family Entomophthoraceae; genus Entomophthora; species Entomophthora muscae. The sequence continues at coordinate 9,224 of QTSX02006018.1, read as the reverse complement.
TCCCTGTTTCTCTGTGTTTCTTTCAACGTTTTGCAACTTCAAACCTGCCTGCGGCTTGTCCTTTTGCCTCTCCTAGTTGTTCTTGGCAAAATTTGCTCTTTTGCCCTTACAGTTTCTCCGTTCTTCTTCCAGCTTCTTTCTGGCTTATTTCCTCTTCAATTATTCTTTTTTAAAATAACCTATAGTTATAACAAACTATAAGTTATTTTACCTTCTCTTTCTTTTCCATTATATGATCTTCAATCTTTTTTAATCATAATCTGGCAGTATTTAATTATTCTTTAACTACTTCTTTTTATCCATATTTCCTCTCAAAAGTCACTAAAATCAGCTCTTCCAGCCTCTGCATCCAGTCTGGCTAGTTCATCCTCTCAGCTCTTCAGTTCTTCAACACCAACTTCTGGTCCTTTGGACATCCTGCTTTTTGATCAGCTAGTCCTGCATCCAAAATCTTCATGTCCTTTAACTTCTCCTCAACCAGTTCCTCAACAAATCCTCACTAGGAACCATCTTAGTTCACTCTGCACAATGAACCATCTTGGTTCCCACAATTCAATATGAATCAACAGTCTGTCAACTAGTCTTCACTTTGATCAAACAGTCCCTCTCACTAGTCTTCTCTGTTAATTCTGTGCACCACCTCGGTTCTTTATCTCAGTCACTGTTATCAGAACTTGTAGACCCAGGCATAAGTCTACATTGAACTGGCGTTTGACTGGGACCTTGCAAGTGGCACTCCACTTAGGCCATTCAACCATAGATCAATGTCTATGCGTTGTCTTTACTCACCCAGGTGATTGAGTCTGGGCTTTCAGTTACAGAGTAATCAGCTCCACTTCCCAGAGGCCTGATCACACCAAGTTCTGCAGCTTGCTTCCCTGAGCAAGCTGCCTTGGCGACACCTCTGAGCAAGTCTATACCATCCAATGCTCACCTTGGGTTTCCCTAAAGCTCCTATAGGGGCATAAACAAGGACACCCTACCAGTCCGTTAGGTAGGGTGCTTGCTCACAGACCTCCTATAAGCGTACTAGGGTACGTAGAGCTCTAAAAGCTCTTCCCCTCCCTGGCAGCCTGTGTTACCCGCCAGGGGTCCAAAACCTACTCCCCCAGACAGACAAAGTTCCCTGCTTGCTATTTCAGTCTTCACCCTCCTGCAGCCACAGTTCCCTGCTAGGTGAAGCACTATAGCCCCAAGAAGCCAATTTCTTCTGCTGGGTGGAGACAACATCTGCCCCTGGTAGTCCTATGTTACCTACCAGGCAGGCCTTATTCACCCTAGTAGACCATTTTACCTACTAGGCTCACTCTACTTAACCCTAGCAGCCCTATGTTACCTACTATTTTACAGCGTCACCAGCTAACCACACATTGTCACTCTTCAGCATATTGTCTTTATTTGAAGCCAAATCAACCCTTGCCTGCAAAACAGCACACATGTGGATCACCACAGGGGCCCTCACAGAGCCACCTCATGACATATCTAACGGCACTGGACATTCTTCTGACAGTGATGAGATACAGGTAATATCACTAGATTAGAAGCGTGGCCATTTCTAGGCTGAAATCCTTTAATTAGTTATTTACCACCCACATCATACCTGGATCCCACCACTATGCCATCCCCTTGTGAATTAGTGGCTCCCTTTTACTGTATGCTCACTGCCGCTTCCCAAAAAAACATTTGTCTTGTTTGTATTATCTGCTCTTTTCTCTTGGACTGTTGCCTTCCCTAATCTCAATACTGAACTATAATAGGTTCAGCTTTAACAGTGGTAGCAGTGATAGGTTTGATTAATAGCCTACCTTTAAGAAATCCCCCCAAGAAAGAAAAAGTGCTTGCTGTATGGCTACACCTCACCAAGATACCTTCTTGCCATCCTTTATGGGGAGATCCTGGAAGGCTAAATAGTTTAACAAGACCAACTATTGCTAACCAGTGTTTATAACTGGCTCCAACTGGGACAGTGTGACATTAGTGTCACCCTGCCCCAGTCTGACCTGTCACAGTGCATGGTGAACTTACAACTCAAATCCTTAACAGGTGGTGTGTGTTGCAGATCCTGAATGAATAAGACAATAATAAGTCCACTTAAGGTTTAAGACAATAGAACACTTGCACAGTTGCCAGATCATTTTGTTGTGTTATTGATTTATGTGCTTTAAATCAGTTTCAAACACCTTAAAAATGGGTAGTTGAATTGGTTTCCCATTGTACATAGGATACAGGCTTCACCTCTGTAGTTGATAATTGAACAACACAACTAGTGCCACTTGCCTCAATAAGGCAAGTCCTTTTTCCAGTGCCTCTTCCCCTATGGTGGCAATTCCCAGGCCTCATACTATATAGTACCTCACTATCTAATAAAGAAGCTATTTTTGTCTTTATAATATTATATTCTTCTGTCCTGCCAAAGGCTGCAACTATACCATGACAGGTATAGTGTTAATAATTAAGAATAACTGACTAACTAATTATAGAAACTAGCACCCTAGACTGCTACACTTATGACAGTGTGGAGGGGGCCAACATAGTAAAAGGTCTAAACTCCACAGAAACCCACCTCCACATTTGCCAAGTACCTGAGCCCATGTAGGTTGCCATAGCGCCAGGACGCCTTAATGGGCCTGCCGCTGTATGGTTCACCACCTGGCCAGTCAAGAACTTGAAGTCATCTAGATGGCATTCAGGGAAGATTCTAAGTCCTGCTACAGTGAAACTTTTTCACCCATTGTTGTGGGAAATCCCCTGCTTGCATCAAACAGACAGAAAGCGTCCCTGATTACATTGCTGCCTGGCAAAAGCGCTTGCTGCCGCCCCAGAAGCCATTAACAATGGAAATGTAATGCTCCTCACACTCATATTCAATGGGTTAAAAGACTATATCTGTAAATGAGTGCCCATTGGGCACTGCACCTCTATTGATAACTGCTATAAGCCATTGTGGAGGTAATTAATCAAGCTACAATGGGGCTTTGGAAGGTCCAATGATGCACTCACTCAACCTTGTCCATTGCCTGGGAGCACCCACAACCAAATAGGTTGCTTCTAGATCCACCAACAGGATAATGGAAACAAGCACCCTTGAGAGAGGGGTTACAGCTAGCCCAGATTGAGAGTTTAAAAAAAATCCTGGGGGTTGTGTTACGGTTGAAAATCAAATGGAAGGAATAGTGTGCCCTTGCAGAACCATAAATCAGCAAAGAACCACCACAAAACCCTTGAGAGACATAGACAGCTTAAATGCTGTCATTAATAAAGAATGGGTCAAAGCTGGGGCTGCTCAAATAGCCTTGGAAAATCTTGACTTGCCCTATTTCTCCCCAAATAATCATGACAAGAAAATCACACTTTACGTTATTTGGGGATGGCAGCGCTTGACCCGCTGGCTGCCAGAATTTTTAAAATAATGATGTTGTTGACTTGAATCCCAATGCTGGTCCTTCAATTGCTAAAAATATTCTTGTCAACCAATCAGATGCTGCAAAATCTCCCCCACCCCCATCCTGAGTCACCTTAAGACTTCCCCCATCCCACTCTAGAAACTTGTTTCTAGATAGCTTATTATCATTGATACTGAAAATAAAGGAAGTTTAACACCCATGTTAGAATATCTTGGCCTACTGGCTCCTGTTGTGGACAATGAGTCTACAACTCTCTTCCAGTTTGCGACTGATTCCCTTGTTATTCCTTGGCCCGTGTTATATTCTGCCTCCTCATCTTTGACTTCTGACTTCCCGTTACAAATGATCTTTCTCATTTTGGTTTTGGTATTTGTCTTCTGTTATACTTCCTAAGGCACAAAATTAATGTGTTTTCCACCCAATTTGATTTAGTGCTGCTTAAGCAGTTAAAAATATGTTTATTTTATCCTCATTGTTGTTCTCTGAATAGTGCAGCACACTATTTAACTCTTACAGGCTGTAGACCTGTGACTGTACTACAGTCATGTTGGGCTGTGGTTAAACACAGTTTTTGATTTGTGATGAATCTCATTGTAAGGATTATCCTTCTCTGCTATCTGCTACTATTCACTTTTCCTTCTGGTTCCTCTACCCTTTTTGGAACAACATTTCACTACCTTTGGTTTTATTCTTCATCTCTTTAGTTTATTGCTACTTATTATAACTTTAAGTTAGAAGTCCCCTTTTCAAACTTACCAACATTAAGCAACAGGTTTCAAACTTTAAACTTAAAGTTTAAGTTAGTATTTTAAAGTCCAAATATATTACCTCTTTTGCTTCCCTTGTGGTTTACGCAATCCACCTTTGGACTTGGTTTTTACGGCTGTTTTTCTGCTTGCTCTTACTTCCAACAGTTATGTTGCCGTCTTTGCTCTTTCTTATTGCTGTTTCCCTAATTTTCAACTTTAATAAGTTAAAATAATAGTTGATGATGAGCACCTCAATTCCCTGCCTTCTAACCAGTCTTGGTCAAACTTTTTACCTCTCTTTCTGCACCTCACTTGTCCAAGCTAATAAAAAGGCTTGGGTTTTTGCATTATCAACTATAAGTTGAGATTGTTTTACTTTCACCTCAAAAAGATACTTGTTAGGTTTGTGGCTTGTGTTTTCCTTTTTATTTAAATCTTTTTTATCTTGCACCTTATCTTTGATATCCTAGTTTTCAATTTATGATTCCTTTTGATTACCTTTACCATCAGTTAGGAAATCTTTTTAGTGGTACCCAAACCTTGAAAGTAGATAGCTTTAATACAAAAATTAATAGTGACCAATACCCTGACCTAGATAAAAAATTTTTAACCCAGTCTTCTGTAATTAAGACTGGACTCTATTTTGATTTTCTAGGATTGATCAATCACCTTAGCCCATACTTTACTTCATATAAGTTGTTAAGAGCTTTAATTCAGTTGTTACTAAAAACCTTACCTACTTTCCTATATTTGACAAATATAGATATCTTGGGATTAAATGCTTTAGTTTACAATAATATATCCTGTAGCCTAAGGCCTTACACTCATAGGTTGAAATTCAAAACAATAGGATTGGTCTTGAAGGGGTTTTCCAGTATAGTGATGGAGTACCCAGGAATCAATTGGGTTATACTAATTGAGGGGCTAAAAGAATAATCTGACCAATACATATTATAAAACTAGATGTCTCAAAGCCAAATTAATTAACCAGGAAGGTTAATTGAGGCAACTGTGGTAAGTTCAACTCCCTGGTACTTGACACTTTGTCAAGTACCAGGGAGTTGAGTGCCGCATATGCAAATCTATTAGTATTTTTGGCTTAACTGATTTTAAGCTAATTTTTACTAGTAATTTAGGGGTTCAAAACCAAAAAACACGATTAAATTTACTCACAAATCAACTCCATTTAATAAATTGTTTATCTAAAAAACAGATTTAAGGGAAAATTTATAAGTAAATTTAATAATAGAAATGAAAAAACCTGTATTTGACACTCTAAAACACTAAGTGACTAGTTTGACAATTTTTAAGCCAAATTTTAATTTTATTAATAAAATAAATATGCACTTATATAAAAATTTGTTATTTACTATTATATTTTTATTATTAGTTTCCATAGTTGTCAATTAGGCTCCCAAGCACCACAATACTGGATTTAGTGGTATAGACATTAATCAAATACCCCACTTGTTTTACATTATGTCATTTCTGGGTTTGTGAATTAAGTGGTGCCACATAAATTAAGCCCAATTTATTAATAGATTTCATATGTAATTTATAAAAAACAGAATCTTGACTCCCTCTCTGTTTGAATCTATCCACTTACCACACAATTGGGTTTGAATTTAACTAATCAAAGGCTCAGAATTAAGGCTAAATTAATAAGTGACGCACTATGAGCACCACTCAATACTCATCTGCTTGACACTTTAACTTTGGGATTAGTACAGAGAGCATCTTAACGTTTTAACCAACACTATGGTAAAAAATTCACTCCCAGCTTGTGGAGTTCCTGTCCACCAGTCCCCAAAGTGTGTCCTGGATTGTAGCCAGGGACCAGCTGGAAGGGATTGTCATTCTCTAGTAAGGGAAAATGTATCTCAGAAATATGTATAGGGGTCAAAATGGGCTTTTATTCACTCTCAGAAGGAAGATTCCCTTAGAAACCTTCTGGTATATGGCCCAGGGGTCAAGGAAAAAATATGGATTTGCCAATACTTGGAGTCCTCCAACAATATCTTGGACTCCTTGTACTTGGTCTTGGACTCCTGCACCTTAGTCTTGGACTTCTGCTCCTTAAACTTGGACTTATGAGCCTTGGAATTAGACTCCTGCGCCGCGCTTAGGATCCAGCTCCTTATTCTTGGGCTCCTGCTCTGTTATCTTGGGCTCCAGCTCTATTTATAGCTCCAGTGGCCTTAATATCCCACTTGTCAGTCCAATAACGCTCCTGCTGGTGATCAAAAGGCTTCCAAAAACCCTTTGGCAGAAACTCAAAAGTCCCAGGAGAGACCTTCAAAAAGACCTGGAAAGACCTCCAAAAGACCCCATAACTTTCCAGCCAGCCACCTTCTTATAGTGTCCTTTTCCCAACGGTTCCGCCTTCAAAATAGCTTTCTTCAGAAGCTTAAACCATTGCCGCTCACTTTTTTCTATAATAACTTAAGCTTACATCCTTGATTTCTCAAAAGCTTAAAGTATTAATTCACTATTTCCTTGCTTATAGTTTAAGCTTTTGGCTTCCAACCAATCATTTTCATCAGGAAACCTGCCAGAACTCAACCAATGAATTCATAGCGCATAAATAGACTATTTCTGATGTTCCACCAGGATCCAACTAAGAAATCAATTTCCATTGCTCAAACTGCTCAAATTGACAACTCTTTGCCCACCAAAGCGTTAACCAGTCCATTATTCTGGCACCAGTTCTCCCTGCATTCAACCCAAAACCATTTAAATAGTAGAATACTATTTAAACTGTTCTTTCTGGACCTCTTCAACGTTTTCCCCATATATTTACACATCTTGTAAAATCCAAGGAAAACTTCTCACCAAACCAACTTTGTATCCAGCTCTCATAGCAACATACCTTTGTCTATCCTAGGAACTTAATAAAAATATCTTATCCACACTTTTATCTACATTACTTCTTGATTCTAATACTAAACCAAGGCAAAACATTCCACATCTTCCCACTTTGGCAAATCAATTTGGCAAAATCTTGGCTCATTTCTCCGGACCACCAGTTCTTCATCATCATCATCTGATCCTTCAGCCAGCTCATATTCCAGCTCTTCAGCTTAACCAGAAATCAGTCCATCTTAGAAAACAAACAGCTCATTCCAGTCTTTCAATAGCTTATCAGTCCTCTGGCTACTCCTTTATCATGTCCAGCTACTTCTGCATCATGATTTTTGTGCCCTTCCACTTATCCTCACTAGGAACCATCTTAGTTCACTCTGCACAATGAACCATCTTGGTTCCCACAATTCAATATTAATCAACAGTATGTCAACTAGTCTTCACTGTGATCAAACAGTCCCTCTCACTAGTCTTCTCTGTTAATTCTGTGCACCACCTCAGTTCTTTATCTCAGTCACCGTTATCAGAACTTGTAGACCCAGGCATAAGTCTACATTGAACTGGCGTTTGACTGGGCCCTTGCAAGTGGCACTCCACTTAGGCCATTCAGCCATATATCAATGTCTATGCGTTGTCTTTACTCACCCAGGTGATTAAGTCTGAGCTTTCAGTTGCAGAGTAATCAGCTCTACTTTCCAGAGGCCTGATCACACCAAGTTCTGCAGCTGCTTCCCCAAGCAAACCGCCTTGGTGACACCTCCAAGCAAATCTATACCCTCCAATGCTCACTTTGGGTTCTCCCCAAAGCTCCCATAGGGGCATAAACAAGGACACCCTACCAGTCTGTTAGGTAGGATGCTTTCTCACAGACATCCTGTAAGTGTATCAGGGTATGTAGAGCCCTCAGAGCTCTTCCCCTCCCTGGCAGCCTGTGTTACCCGCCAGGGGTCCAAAACCTTCTCCACCTCAAACAGACAAAGTTCCCTGCTTGCTATTTCAGTCTTCACCCTCCTGCAGCCACAGTTCCCTGCTAGGTGAAGAACTCTAGCCCACAGCAGCCAATATCTTCTGCTGGGTGGAGGCAACATCTGCCTCTGGTAGTCCTTTGTTACCTACCAGCCAGGCCTTACTTACCCTAGTAGTCCTATGTTACCTACTAGGCTCACCTTACTTACCCCTAGTAGTCCTATGTTACCTACTAGGCCTCTACCTGCAACAAACAACTGAACTTTTGCTTGGCCAACATTAGCCCCGCCTGCAAACCACCAAACATGTGGACTGTCACACAGCTCCTCCCAGCATATTATTATCACTAATAAACACCTTCCCACCCATTTACTTTTGTTGCGTTTATACTTCTGGGTAGTATAATAAACAAAATAAGGGGAAGATTTAAGAAGAGAATGATACTTTATTGAATATGAATATAGAATATTATATAGTATCATGATAAGCCACATGTTGTCCTAATACATCATGCAGATCATGGGGCTTATCTGAATAATGTTCCTCTTGAGTCACGAGGCTTAATCAAGTTGTGTTCCATTTGGGACCTGGATTGAGTGATCCCTGTCATAGATGGTTAACTGATAATGGTGCCACCAGTTTAATGACTGGGCGGTGAACCACTCAGTGAGCCGCTTGGTGATTTACTCAGGGCGTTAATTCCCCAAGAGGGAGTAATCAAAGATGTTGCAGCATCTCCCCTGGGGTTCTGGAAGGCGGAGCTTTGGGAATCTTCTTGAGAGTATCTGGTATGTGGGCTTGGTATTGATCCAGTTTGGTGCTGGGTACAGGGAGCCTTGAATTTTGTTAGGCTGCTCTTGTCTTACACAAATGAAGTCGGTTGTGATGCATACATTTCAGTTCAGTTCAAGCTCCAATCCCTTTAATGAGGTAGGTGTTATTGGGCTTAACATCCATGACAATGCCTGGTTTGCGTAATCCTGGGTCTAATTTGTGTTAGTTGTGATTGACAACCCAGATCTTGTCTCTGACTTGGAGGCAACAGCGCCCATGTTGACTCAAAACTCTAAATCTCCTATGTTTTTTGCTATTTGCGCTAGCTTAATTCTTTTTTTTTAAAAGCGTTCAGGGGTGCAAACCCAGAAAAAACAATGAAATTGTGGCCATCTCAACACAATTTAATATTAAGCTTAATAAAAAAATTGATTTAACCAGATTTTTTCTTTACGTTTACTAATAAAAA
>QTSX02006017.1:0-57704 GCA_014839935.2 Entomophthora muscae | reverse complement strand
ATTAAATGGAGTCAAATTCCAGTGTTTTAATCTCGAGATTTTGAGATTTTATACAATTGACAAGTGAAAATTAACTTAAAGTAGTTAAAATTAAAAATACTATTAGACCGCATATGCGGCAGTTGACTCTTAGTACTAGACAAATTGTCAGGTTTTCGAAATTCATGCAGTTATAAATTGTTGAATTAGGTTAAGGCAGGTTCAATTGTGAAAAAACTGTGTCAGAGACTATAGAAAAACTTAGTAAAACACTTAAAATAAGGGCCAAGTTGGAGCTAATGATAGGCCTGTGAAATCTTTACATATAGTATACACTCTTAAAATTTCCCAAAGCAAACGAATTTTAAAATTATTTATTATTAAAGCTAATTTATTCTAGGTTCACAATAAAAAGCATAAAGCGAAGCAGGTAAAAAATAATCATCCTTGTGCTGATGTTAAACCTAAGAACGGAAAGTAGAACAAAGAAGAAAAGATAATAAGATTGGAATTTCTATTAAATAAATTCAATAGAAGGAATTCAAAGTATGTGCATTCAAATTTTGTGAAATCTATACAGACAGTCAGAGACCCAAATGACTCTACCAAGAAACCGGCGAGGATTCATCAGGTTTAGGTGATTAGCTGGTATATTAAACTACAGATATGTTTAGCGCTGCCAACTCTTCTCTACCTAATCTAATGCCAAAAACACTACAGACTACAATAGGATGGGAACTTTGAAGGTAGTATGTTTATTGAAACTGGAGCTGCAGTGAGCCAGCAATATTGCAATTTATCAGGTGTATGGCCTGTTGTCCTTTCAGGAAGTCTATATCAATATATACTTGTCCTTTCAACTCGTTATTATCTTCACAATAAGTCCATTTTGAAAACTACGATTGTATCCTTGACAGGTGTTGCTATTTAACCTTGCAGGCGTACATAGTACATTTAGGTACAGCTTACACTCTTCTTGAGCTAGCTATGTTTGTTGTGGCTGTATCTACATATTGTGATAACATGAAAGCACTGCCCATATTTAGTTGATGCTTAGAAATCATATTCAACCCTCACCACATTGAAAAGATGGGGTATTCCAGTATTCCATTTGCGGGCTCAATCAGTGATCCTTTCTGGCCAAAAAGCTTTCTCTGCTATTAACGAAGCAGTTTAGTGGGGATTATACGCACCTTATAATAGCAGACTTGTCCATTAATCAACCTGTGGGTGTGTGCTTGACTAGTTTGATTATATGCCATGTGCTGACCCAAACCTATTATTTCCATGACCTTTGCACTACTGTTTGTCCTTACATATCATCAGGCTGAGCAGGCTGAGTTGATATATCGAAGGATGTATAGGTAGTTGATGATTTAGTGATTATGCTGTGTAATCAATGATAATCACTATATTAACTAACATATGAGCTAACCATATCAACTAGTAATTATACAGCGTGTAATGACACATCAAGATGATAATCATAGATAATACAGCGTAAAAGTGATTTCATCTATCTTAATAGACTAACAGATTACGGCGTGTAACTGCCGTATCCATTATATTTATATTGAAAGTGATTATACAGCATATACCATATCATTCATGAAATACATTAGTGATTTATATAGCATATAATTACTAAACTAATAGAGTATCAGTCTGAATGATTCCCAATGTAATAGTAATAATCTGCATACAATGTTAGCCTGAAGTATTTGTGTCTCAATCAGCCTAACCTCACATAAAGTACAACTGTAAACAGTGAAAAGTATCCTGTAACTCTAAGACCATCTCAAAAGGAGTGATTGCCCCTCAACGCCTCACATCTTAAATTTGAGTGCTACGTGGAAAATTCAGCTTTGGATAGGGTGGTCATTGATACTAGTCATTTACATCAAGATCAGAAACCAGTAGTTTACAAGCCCATAGTTATCTTTAGATTTTGAACCCCAAAACCTCAAACCACTTTAAAATATCTATATTGATATTAATCAATTAGATAATAATATCAACAAAATCTTACCAGATAATTGTTTCAAAAAAAGATTTAAATTCCATTACTTTCGAAACTATACAACCAGAAAGTGAATAACATATCCGCATAACTAACCGCGATTCAATAATTGTTCAATATCAACAATAAATAGGAACACTGTCTGGCGGCCGTCAAAGCGTAAATATTTTAATTTAAATAACCACGCATATTAAACACAAATCAAATACCATTGCTTAGGTTAGAGAATTTACTAAATCTTTCCTCCTCACTCATATAACAATTTGCTCTTTGCAAGCTACTTCTTGTCTTGCTGGCAGTAGCCAAGTCAAGAGCAAGGTTAAAAGTTCCTAAGGTTGAAAGTGCAAAAAATTGAAAATTATCAAAAATCAAAGTGTAAAAATCAATTTTGAAGGTGCTTTTAAAGCCAATAAAATAAGAGTTCTTATTATAAAAATATTTTAAAATCTTTAGACAAAGAGATCCAAGAATTCATTTAGCAATAAAAAATACATATGCTAGATAATAAAAAGTCTTAAAATTAGATGTTTTTTAAAAAAATATTTTGTTTTAAAGCAGATTAGACAATTTATATGTAACTGTATTCAATTGAAAATGAAATATGAAATGAAACTGCTTTAAAAACTATAGTTTCAATAAAAAAAGTTTTCATTTTCAACTTATTAAAAATAATGCTTTAGTATAAGCAAAATAAAAAGTTTTTGCAAGTTTAGGTATTTATTAGTGATCTTATTTCAATAAAAAATTATAGGGAGTCTATCATTAAAAGATAATATACTTACTATAAAAAGATATACTATACAATTTTATGCTAATAAAATAATTAGTCTATAATCTTATTTATAAACGCAATATATCAAAATATCAAGAATCTACCATATATTTTTCGGGATTTTGGGATATTGACACTAATTAACAATTCCAACCAACTTGGGCCAGCTGTGTTATCACTCTTAGGAATGGTTTCAATAGAATGACTGCAGGCTGCGAAAACTGCAGGATCAATGAATGTAACAACAGGTAACAAATTCATGTGTTACGAGTAATGGAGCATGCAACTACTGCTCGATGATACCTCAACTCAAACATGCTTCTCATAATAATTACTATTTTAAACTTTAATTTATATCCTAGAACAAGGAGCAATCAGTAGGCCATCATCTGAAACACTCTAGAAAGAGTCCAAATGAACTGAAACATCCGAGGCAAACACTCAAAGATAAAATGGCCTCAATCCTATTGTATTATATTTAGCTCTTATTAAGCAAAACAATAATCTTGCTGAGATAGTAGCCAACCAATGATTTAGCTAGCCCACTGGAAGTGGTCAAGATATACCAATCTTTGGAAGATATCAAGATTAACTATATTAAAAACTACTTCAAAAGAGATGGAAAGCACCGTGTTAACTAATGCTACTTCAGTCTCTTTTCAGTGATGTGAGCTAACTAGATAAAAAACGCAGGCAGATGAAATTTATATAAAAATCAGTCCATTTAAATAAGACAACTTGATGAAATTGATACAAGTTCTATTTCCTTAATGTGATCACTCTCTTAAACTTTTAATGAGTAAAGGAGAATAAAGATGATATATTACCATGCAGTATATTATCACAGTAAAAATATAAAAGACAAATATAAACCTATATCCAGAAATGAAATTTATCCTGGAAATCCCTCTGGGCCTGGGTTGCTACTTTCTGATGACAACAAATTCTTATTAAAGTTATACTATAAAATTTTATATTTATAAATAAGACATAAGACTATATCTTTTATTAAGTCACAATATTCAAAGATATCAAGAATCTGCCACTTACATATCATAAAATGAAGACTTGAATATTTTATGTTAAAAACACTGTACTTCCACTAAAAATGATATAGATAGTTCAAAGTTGTATATCAAAAAGAAACATTTTATACATCTTATTTTACTCTAATACATATAGTAAAAAGATATAGTAGAAGATAATTGAGGGTAATAATGGAGAGAGGATAATAGAAGATAATCAAGGGTTAGAATGAAAAGAAGATAATAGAAGATAATTAAAGGTAAGAAAGGAGAAGAGAAGAATATAATTGAGGATAAGAAAGGAGAGAGAAAAGAAAAGGAGAAGAAAAGAAAAACGAAAGTTTTTTCTACTTGGTATCAGATTTTATATAATCCACCCTCTTGATGACACAGAAATTTTTTAAAAGTTTTTGGCCCCCGGTGCAGCCAAGGGGCCAACAAAACTTTTTTTTGAGGAGGAATGAGATGTGGGAAAGGAGAAAATTCAAGAGAGAAACCTTCAAAAAAACCAAGAGCTTATTGCACTTTGATTTTGTCCTCTGAAATAACATAGTGAAACAGTACAATATTATATTAATTTAATATTTTTTGAAATTGCCTCCAAAACACACCAATTTATTAATATTACAATAAAATAAAACCAACTAAAAAACTTTATTTATTTTTTATATATTTAAATATCAGGTCTTAAAAATTCTACATGAGGAATTTCAAAAGTTTTGATTGATTATTTAAAATTTTATAAGCTTATAAAAAGTGTAACTAAATTGAAAAAGTCAATTTTCAATTTCCTCACTTTTGATTTGAGGAACTTAATAAAACATAATGAATAAAATATTAATGTTTTGCAAAAATTTAATGTTAAGTAGCTCTAGTTTTTTGGTACCTTTTTGGATTTTGATTTGACTACTTTTTGATTTATGCACCCATTAAGAAACTATATGTAGATTTTTAAATAAATTTTTATGAGACAAAATTTTATTTTTTTTAAAAAAAAAGAGCTTATAATAGTATTTTATATTAATATTTGAACAAAAAATTAAAAAAATTGCCTAAAGTTAAAAAAGATTCTTCTATAGCTCTTGATTTCTTTTTTTACATGTAGAAATTTTTTTAAAATTTTGATGTATCAAATATTAAATTGAGGATTTTTTGCACTTTCAATTTTTTCCCCTCTATTCAAAGGGGTAGATAAATTCTATTTTAAAAGCCAAATTAAATTAAGGTGTGTTTTAAATTACATCAATCTGGGGACTTCAAACTTGGTTTTTTGATTTTAGCTACTAGTAAAATTTTTTTAAAAAAAGTCAAATTTAAGAAAAATATTAATTTTTTGGGAAAATTTTTTATTGAAAAAAAGTGCAGAGATCAAAAAATCCATCAATTTGGAGATTTTGATCTCCACACTTCAACTTTAGGCACTTGTCCAAGGAGAAGGGAAAACAGAAGCCAGTATGGACTTCAGATCAGCGATGTAAAAACTGGGGAAGAGCGGCAATGACGTAAACAGGTGATTCAAAATGTAAAGTAGAATTGAAAATCTTCTAACTTTGAAGTAGAAATATATATAAGCTAATATAATAGCTAGGAATAAGAAAGATGACAACAATAATTCAAACACAAATCAGTGTAAAAACAAGGTAACTAACTTAGAATATTTAATTATTAAATTTTTAACTTAAAATTTCAAATATTTAAAATAAGAGAAAGATCAAATCAAACAAAGCAAAAACAATAAAAATAATCTAAGAAGCCTGCCCTTTGGGGCAGGGCATGACAGTACACTTATCAAACTTCCATCTAATATGAGGATCAAATTTTTCAAATTCTAGGAGGAACAATTACTTGGATAAACCTCATGACTATCATGACATACATGGTCATTATGTTGCTTTCCATAATACTATATAATACTCTAAACTCATACCAATAAAGTATTATTCTCTTCTTAATTTTCCTTTTATCTTGTTTCATAAAATTCCCAGAAGTATATACTCAACACCATATTAAAATTACCAGATGGTATATCTTAAATTCTTAAATTTACAATAAAAAAAATAAAAATAAAGACATGTTTAGAAAATATTTTTTTGTACATAGTATCATTTGTATGACTTTTACTTTCTTGAGAGTAGAATTAATTAAATTAGCCTTGAAGTTTAAAGTTGTTAAATAAAAAATACTTAACATGTAGATAATATTTTCTTTGATTCAGCTATTTTAGGCTAAAAGGGTATGCATGAAGGAATTGATATGATATCATCCTGCCCCAAATAGGCTCACTGATAACTAAATATATTTTATCTTTTCTAATTGTCTGCTTCACAACTTTTTATTTAAAGTGCACATAAGCAATTGCTTTTGCTATTTTGCCAACTATCAACATTTTGTATTATTGACATATACAGTTTATATAAATACAAACTAAAAGAGAATCTAATTGATTAAAATGACATAAAGGATTATATTTAGGTGGATAACTAAAAGAACTACAAAAATAAAATATTAATATATATAAAAGTGAGTCTGTCTGTCTGTCTGTAATGTCACCTCAAGTGGGCTCAAGCCGTAAGGGATTTGAAAAATTGATTTTTACTTAAATTTATTCTAAAAGTTGATTGTTAAACCAAAAGCTCAATTTGGTTCATCCTTACATTCAGCTCCTTACATACATCTTTGAAAGTACACAGATTGAATTCAGTGGAGTCTGGTCTAAATCATGTTGAAATAAAATATAAGCCACTCAAACTTTAATAAATTTGTATTTGATTACTTGCATTTTAAATTAGTTGCTAACCCTATTCAACCATATCAAAGTAGCTTATCTGTATAGATTGTCCGGCTCTAGAATGGGTGGATTAAATATAGAAAGGAAGCATCAATTGTTTAAGATCCTTTTATCTAATTGGATGTTTAAACTCTACAGAGAATTGAATTGACTGATAAAAAAAGAGAGCTTGAACAATTTAAATCAATACAGTTCTAATTACAAATATAAATATTAGTTTAAAGTAAGAGATGGTTGGCTTGGAAATTTTGAATCTATATATTCCAAAGTGAAGTAATAGAATATTTTACTTGGGTGCATCACCTGATCCAAGTGGCTGCATATTGTTTCAGAGTAAACTTTGCTTGCCACAGCTTCATCCCAAAAGAACATCAGTGGAGTAAACTAGCTAAGATAAAATTATGATTCAATATAATAATTTTCATGAAATTTAGAGGACATAGATCAATTTTTCAGATTATTCTGAGCAAAATAGTACCAAACATGATGGCTCTAGCAGCTCTAGATGCTGAGATATATGGTTAAGTGCTGGAATCGGGTTCACATCATAATTAAAGGCTCAGACTCGATTTGCTATTATCTAAATTTACTTTTACTACACACTAAAAAACTAAAATCAATGTATTTCAGTGAATACTAAGCCAATTTTGATGGTTGATAGGTTATTTTAAAGCTGCAGATCAGCTCTAAATTTTGAAAAGGATTTAAAAACCAAATACTAAATTTAAAATAATTTGTTTAGCTTTAATAAACTTAATAGTGATACTACGCTTATTTAGGTTTAGTTTTTATTTATACTCGGAATATACAATTTTAAATTTAAATAAAATTAATTGAAATTACCTTTTAATTAAGCAATTAGTTAAAATTTCAATTAAACACGTGATAAGTAATACAAGCCTAAAAATACAATAAAATATATTTAATTGATTTATTAAATTTAACTTTAATTCTGTCCTTGGACGGGGCAACCACCTAGTGGATATATAAAATCCAATTTCTCGATATCACTAAGATCGAAATCCCTGGTTATAAAAAACTGTTTAAAGTAATCAATTATCACGGTGCCATCCCATACTTGCCATTTTGATGTCAGTTTATTGGATTTGACATAGGGGAAATGAGGGCACCACGCAACCATCTTAGACTTATCATATACATTTAGATGTACAATCAGACACCATTCTTGGATTTTCAGCGTAAAAATTGGCTGAAGAATCGTAGAAACTTCAAAAAATGAATAAGGATCAAATCCAGTATATACATCAATAAAAAGGTTGCTTTTGTTAATAACATATAGATATAAATATTTATATAGAAATGAGATTACTTCCTTCATGGTTATTGTTAAAAAATGGACAATTATACTAGCTAGAAAGGAGCACAATAACCCCCTTGGCCCAATGGATAAGGCATCAGACTTCTAATCTGAGGATTGCGGGTTCGAATCCCGCAGGGGGTGAAAAATTAATCCGTATTCATCTTTTTTATTTTACTAAGCATTATTTCAGTGTATGTATAACTTTTTTATATTTATGACACTAGTTTTATTCATTATAAATTTGATGTTAAAAAAATTGGTCATTATTTTTCTTGTTATGCCTAAGCACTGGACTGATTGTTTTATAACTTAATTACATTATTTATATTCAAATTATTCAGAAAGGTTAAAATACAATCAATGTCAAATCTTTAATTGATCTTGGGCTTAGATATTTTTTAAAAAAATAATTTATCAATTTTAGAATTGAAAATTGCACCTTATAATATTGCTGAAAATATCTTAAGTGCTACTACATACTACAAGCTAAAAATATTTATGATGAGTTGCATGAGAGAGTAATAGCAGCTCCAAAGCTATAAATGCTATTACCCTATCTTTGGCTCATCATAAATATTCTTAGTTTGTTTCAGAAAAAAAGGTTGTTGTTTTTGAAAGACTGATAACTCTATTTAAAATACACCCTCTAATAAGCTGCCCTACTTCATGAACTTGCTCTAATGCACCATTAGCATCTTCTGATATTTTGTTTCTCTGGTATCATCACGTGATTTCAAATGATAAGTTATCTCAGAATATTCTGAGAAACTTTCAAATGTTAAAGGTGAAGTATACAACTTCCCATCTTTCATAAAATATGAAATATTAATGCACAGATTTCTAACTTCAAGCTCTTCTTCTTATAGGCCTAACTTTTCTCTCATAAATATAAAAGAATGACTTTTGAGAAATATTTGAGCCTGATAGAGCTAATGTATATATTTTTTTTTCTTTTTTCTTCTTGCTCAAAAATATTTTTAATATCATTTATATTCTTAATATAAAGCTGATTTTCTTTCTCTTTTAATGTTTTTGATATTACACCAAAGTGACCATCAACAATGCCTTTTCCATGACATTCTACAAATCTATTGTATTTAATAGACCCTTTAATGTATTGCGGTGCCTCTTTAAATAGATAATATAAGAATTCATAGGATCTAAAATGGTTTTCATTATCTGTTCATACTTTGATATTCTTTATTTTTTTAAACTTATCCGATTTAAGGAGACTTATTAGACATTCACCTGAAAACAAAGAATCATGAGACAATATTTGAGATTAAAAATCATGGTATTCATATTTAACTTTATTGTTTTCTTTAAATACCAATGCAAACCCCAATAAAGAAATAGGTCTTTTAGAATAAAAACAATTATTGGTTTCAATTAGACCACCACAAACTTTTAAATTCTCCTTAAAATCTATAACTATAATACATGATTTGTTATCTAATTCATTGATATCTTTCTTATATTCCCTATTTTGATGAGCATAAAAGACTTGGTGCTGATTAATAGCTTTTAAGTCACTGTTTATAGATTCTGGCAATAATAAGTTTTTACTTTCACATTCTTCTTTTCTTTTTTCTAAGGATGATTTTAAGTTACAAATATTACACATGTCAGTTTTTTTACTTTTGATTAAATTTTTTGGTATTAATTTATAATAAGTTGAAAGTGATATTGAAATTTCATTTTTTATTTTCATATTTTCATATATTTCTTTTTTGTTTTTAATAGAGAATATTTTATTTCAGTTGAATATTCATTCATTTCTTTTTCAATGTCTTTATAAAGTTTTTCTGGTGCTTTTTTTGTAAACTGGCTTGTTTCAAAAGAATTCCCCAGTAGGGTTTTAATTATTTTTTTTGATTATTTCATTTTTTACTGAATAGTTTTTATTTTTTTGGCTTTTTTTATTCAAGCTTACATTTTTATTTATATTTATTTTTCTTGAGTATTCAAACTCACTTTTGGTTATATTAAATCCCATATCAGTAAGCTCTTTTAAAGAGTAACAGGAAGTAATCAGAGATCTCAAGGCTGGGAGATGCTTTTGAGGAGCAGATTTCAGAATATCCTTTAAGCCTTCAATTATCTCATTTAGTTTCTGATTTTGAATCAAAGGAATGAACTCTGTTTTTCCAAACTCAGTTTGAGTGAGGAAGTGATCGATGAAGAAATTAAGATTGCCTCCAGAAACAAAGAGGAATGCTTTCTTTAGCATAGCAATTTTTTCTCTTTTTGTTGATGCTCCCAATGAGGAAAATGGCTGCATGGCAGAGGTGAAGTTAACAGATTCTATAATATTGGATTTATGATTGATGATAAAGAGATGCTTTGTAGAGATGCCTTGCAAAAGAGTACTGGTTGGAGGGATGATATCTTTTTGTAAAGATAGTTTGAAGTAAACCTTAGGTGGTGCTTTATCTCTTATATACCAAGCCTTATGATACCATTCTGAAAGAAATGATGTGATAGCTTTTATTAAAATTTCAACTTAAATTTATATTCCTAAAATAAATGAAATACCCAGTTTTCATGCACAAGTGATATATGTGGAGCAGCTAAGCATCATTGTTACATCATATCCTCTTTGTAATCAGTGTGAATAAATTAAAATGATGTAATTACTTAACTGTAACCCTTCCACATGTTTTTAAAATGATAAAATATTAATGAATTCTATTTAAAGAATGCTTGATTTGAGATTTGCAGCTCACTTGAACCTCAAAATTCATCTAAACAGCAAATAAATTAACGTTCTAACTTCAAACTACCATAAAATCCTAAATAATTGAGCCTTTTAAATAAAATAAAATAAAAATGCAAAAATAATGCTCTTGATCTTATCCTTAATTTTTTCAAATAAAAAGTATATATTAATTAGTGAAAACATTAACATTTTTTAGCTTAAAGCAATCTATTTTATTTCATTATCAAAATAATATAATAAAATATGGCATATGCTCTTTTAAATTGCTTTCACTTCAATATTTAGTATAGCATATATATTAGTATTTTAACACCAATAGAAAGATAAGATTATTAGCTTCATTTTGATAGTTTACAGTGTGGAAAAATATTAAATTATTGTTGAGTTAGTACTGTTTTAAATATAAACATTTGTAATTTGATTTTTTCAAAATCGAACTGTGTTATGCTGCGACTTGGGCAGCATGTGTATTAGAAAACGGCCTAATCCCTAAAATAATGACCCAAATGGTTAAGTATTTTTTAAGCCTGAATATATGGTCATAAAATATACATTCATATTTTATGAACATATATTATGAAGTCTACTATTTAAGAAAAGGTTGACAAATTAATTGAATTTTATATCTAATTTCAATTTATTTATTAAATATACAGTAGTTTTCAAAACTATGGTGCTAACTGAAATTAACTTATCTGTAGACAAAATCAACTCAGATGTAAACGAAATCAATGAATCTCAAAATAAAATTGAGCTGAACCTAAATCTATTGTTAATCAATATAAATTCATTTTTAAAAAAATTGTTTGTATCTGGGTTGATTTCGCTTACATCTGAGTTGATTTTGTTTACAGATGAGCTGATTTCGCTCAGCGCCATAGCTTTGAAAACTACTGTATGGGTTGAGATTGTTTATTAAAAACATTGTGGAGTTATTTTAGTTGATATATACAATAGTTGAGGTAGTTTTTTCTATTTGATATTCAAGGGGTTGATTGTTATCGTGGATCTGCTGATTGATCTTAGGAAAGAATTAACAAGACTATTTTTGCTACGTTAAGAAGCTCCTACTTATATTATATGGCTTCTAAAAGCATTAAATCATCCCGGAAAATATCAAATCTTAAGGACAGCTTTCAGGTATTCCAAGAGGCCTCTGAAAATATCTAAAACATTTTGGATCATCATAGAAGAGCTAACTGTTGGAATACATTTTAAAATGACTTATCTCTCTAAACTTCTCCATATTTAACATAATAGTGGGTTAGTAAGTTAAACCGCTATCCTCTGGATTCTCAAGCTTATGAGGCCATATTAAACTTTTGAACATCCATCCAAGGCTTTTGAAAGCGGCCTTTTACGAAAAGGTGTAATTCAAACACAGTTCTTTGACATGATTGCAGTGGTTCAATACACCATCTCAAAAGACGCCCTCTGGAATGTTTTTTGAAATAGAGTTTGGATTTACATAAGTGAAATCAAAAAGCCTAAAAATTATCAACTAATTATTTTTTACATAGTAATTTATGATATAGTATCTTGAAAAATGGCATTACAGATTAAAAGAAATATCAAACTAAGGGTTTTAATATAAAATCACTTAACAAATGTCCTAAAATACACCTTCACAAAATACACTATCTATAAAGTCAGCATTTAGAATCCATCAATAATACAACATTTGGCCGTAAATATGAGCCTTTCCCTTACTAGCTGAGAATAAAGTATGTTATTAGTCTGAGACTCCACATAATAAATGAACCCAAATTAATGTCACCTTGATAGTACCATCATTCTATACCACAGCCATTAAAAACACTTTTCATATACTGTTTTTATTCCTTATCTTTGATGGATCTTTAAAAGTGGGTGTTGATAAATAATATTTTTATTAGTCATTTTATATAATAAATGTGGTTTTTATATTATTGCAAAAAATCATCTCAGATCCACTAGGTTTCTAAGAATATAATATAAATGGTACCCATTAGTGTGTAACTGGGTAATAACCTGTTTTTGTATATGGATTCATAGTACACTGTCTATATCACCCCCATCTCAAATTGGCTGTTTCCACTTTTAATTTTTAAAGTTCTCACTGATTTTCAACTTTATTAAATTAAATCATGCAAAACCCTTATGATTTTGCCCAACAGCATCTAGAAAATGGCATCTCAAAAACAACATCTAGAAAACAGATGTGGCTAAAGAACACAAAGTTCTCCATAATTTTGCTTATAATGAACAATACAATTTTATACTTATTTCCCCCAATTTTTGGATGCTGTATATTTTTAGTTGCTCTATACAAGCCCATGTAAAATAATTTATACCTTTATATCAACTGCATAGTCATTTTTTACTTTAAAGATTATCCCTAAATCACTTGAACTTTAGTAAAATTGCCCTTTAGTTGCCTTCTAAGTCCAGCAAGTAATCCAACCCCAAGGCCCCTAAGACCAATTCTAGTCCCACCAAGGCAAAAAAGATCAAGAATACTCCCTTCAAGAATTATGATAAAAACACACACAAATACACCCACATCATTCTCTGAGAAAGAGAAGGAAAGCCCTACCCTTCCCCTCCCTCTCTTTATACACTCATCATCTGAAAAACAGGAAAAACAGTTAAATTTCAGTGGTGAAGATAAGGATGAAGAAGGCTCTGAAACTGAACATGACTAGTGCATATTAACTACCTCAAGCAAGGACGCCACCTTGATGTGAAATTTGTACAAATTCACCAATACATGCAATGGCATTGGGCAGTTCAAAGATCCAGATGTTCTTCCTGACTTCTTCCTAATTACTATAAGTTCAGAACCTAATGGTAAAAATACAGGACTGTCAAATCAAAGAACCAAATTTCAAATAAAAATAAAAGCCACTGGTAAACTCCAATAATAATTGCAGAAACTGAGACCAACTTTGAATACACTTTGAGTGCACTGGAAAACACTAACCCAAATTGAGAAGCTCCACTATGGATAAAATCAAATGAAAAATTCAATCTTGATAACCATATTTAGACATAAAAAGTGATTAAACTCTAAAATTATCCAAACCAGGAAAGTATACAATATTATATACTTCAAACCATGGATATAGAGGTCCTGTTACCATTCAAGGCTAAATCAAGAGGAAGCAACTACCCAGAACTAAACTAAAATTTAAATGAAATACATATTTAATATAATATATATCTTTCTATCTTATTTTTATGAACAGACTATCTCATTCACAACCAGCTCTTGCAACAGTCTGCAGGGCAGCCTGTCTACAAGGGTGTCCCAGAGGGTCCAAGAATAGACCCAGAAAACAACTCAAGGTGAGTAATGCTGACACACAGGTCTCCCAAGGTGTCAGCAGAGCCAACCACCTACCATGTCACAAGCCAGATCACACAGCCTGAATCCTAGACAGAAGCCGTTCTCAAGGCCTGCCACCAAAGTCTCCTATACCAGGGTCACTAGAAAAACTGAGGTTACTTACACCCCCACTGTGTACCCAGTTGTCACCTGGCACCACACTCTTGATCCAAGAGTTGCCACTTACTGCCCCCACGTTTTTGACACCTCCTATGAGCCATTGGCAACAACTGAGGAGCCATCTGCACCTGTGACGTATTCCACCATTGATGGCGCCACTGCAAGTAAGAGTGATCCCACCTTCTACACAAAGGTCCTCATCCCCTGTGTTGAGCCTGCCAGCCAGGATGCCGTGGTACCTGCCAAGGGACAGCGTTGGTTGGCAGATAATGAGTGTGAAGCTCTCCCCAACTGCTTGAACAGGGGAATGGCAGTTTAGGATATTGCATCCTAATTAGGTGTCACAGCCAGGTATGTTGGCAACCTCAACACCACACATGATGACACCAGCCAAATTGCCAATATACCAAAGGCCAAACAGCAGCCTAAGCTCTTACAGCCTGTGTACATTGATGCAATCAAGCAGTGGGTAGCCAAGGATTGCCATCTGGATTCTCTCTCCTTCCAATCAATGCTAGCCACAGAGTTTAGGATTTCTGTTTTTAAGAATCTTGTGTACAAAACCATGGTTGATTTGGGCTTCTCAAAGAAATTATTGAGTGTTTCTCCATACAATAGAAACAGCAATAAGACAATTGAGGATTGCTGCATTTATGCTGAAACCTATTTGGCCCTAAAGCAAAAAGACAATATGCAATTCTTCTACATAGAAAAATCTTTGTTTTACTCCTCACTCAGAGATAGGCATAGGTGGGTTGAGAAGGGGTCCAAGGATGATGTAGCACAACATGCAACTGTCTGTTCCCAAATATATTCTATGGCAGCACTTCTTGGTCCCTGTGGTTTAGACCAGTATCAAATGATCAAGGGTTCCCATAACAGCAGGAAATTTCTTGATTTTCTCCAAACTGTCAAGGAGTACCTTTGAAGTAATTACCAAGGCACAACCAAAATTGTTGTGCTTGATAATGTTGGGCTCCACAAAGTAGATTTGGTTATGTCCAAGTTCCCCCCATTGATAAAAAAGCTACTCAAACAGCCACCACCTTGCTGACTGTCCAATGAGACTCCTCTTCCTCCTGCCCTATTCTCCATTTCTGAATCCAATTGAGGAGGTGTTTAGTTGGATCAAGAATAAAGTGAAGAAATGCCTCTCACAGGACACTGCCAACTATTTAATATTCTTGAAATCAGTCAATTCTTGATGCCACCCAATGTGGTGGTGGCTTTTTACAAGCATTCTGAATTATTTCTCACCAAAGCTCTTGTTTCTGAGCCAATCAGATAAAAAGGGTATTCCTGGATTTTTTTTTTAAATTTCTTTAACAGGACTTAAGAAATAGTATTTTATGTTATAATAACTTGACATTAGTTTGCATTCCAGATATTAAAAACTTCATGTGTTAGTTAAATATAAAGAGATATATTAGATTTAGAGATAAGTATTATTATAATACACCAAATATTGTATTGACTGTACAACTAACAAAAAGATTAAATAAGATACAAATAGATTGCTTTTATTGAACTAAAATTAAGCCCTTTATTGATATGACACAGTAATTTTTAAAGCCACAAATCTGAACCCATGAGTCATCAATTGATCCATGTTGATTTAGAGCCGCCAGAGCCACCTGATATGATCACCAATGATGTCTCTTTTTTTGTTACTAATTATTACCTATGAAACATGTTAAGATTAGCTCAAGCTATTTACCAAATCACATTAAAAAAGAACCAAATTCAAATTATAAACAAATCAATGCATGAAACATATAATTTAGTGGACAGTCCACATCAGTTAAATTGATTTCAGCTTCATTTAAATATTTAGTATCTGAACCCAGAGTTTATGTAATAAATTAAATAAGCAACTTTAAAAACATTATTTTAAATGACTAGTGTTTAAGTTTACATGAATACTGGTTTATTATCATCTAGAATTTTTTATATTAATGTACCAATTTAGCTTTAAAAAAAGAAAGTTACAAAAGAAAGAAATTTTATTGTATGAATGCAAATGAAAATCCAAGTGATATAGAGTCATTTGAGGGAATTATATACTGAAATATTGTTTTCTGTAATTAATTCAATATGGGACCACATACTCTTCTGGATGTGGTGGATAATTTTTGAGACAATTGCTAATGGGGTGGCACTCAGCACCCCTGTGGTGGCAGCACTGTATAAAAGATAGTGTGGTTATTGAGTTTATCAGGAGATTTTTCTCAGAAGGTATGAAATAGCAATAAAGTGATGCTAATGTGAAACATTTGTATAGAACATGTTTCATGGTCTGGTAATCCCACAGTGTCTTAATTTTCTCCATATGCCAACTGGCAGATATCAAGTTGTTGAGGAAGATCTTCTACTTTTGTAACACTTTTTTTCATTATAAAATGGAGTAAAACCCCCAGATAGACAGCAAGATGTATTTGCTGAGATGTGTAGAGCTCAGAGAACATACAGAACTTTCTGTATGTTGTGATCACTCTGTTAATGTACCCCATGTTTGATAATTTTATAATTGAACTGGCTGGTGCTTGGATGATATTAGCTGCCCATGCTTCTGTGAATGATATAATCAAAGGTTTCATTTTGTTTACCAGTATTAAATTTTCTATTTGATTTGATATTGATTTGATTAATTCATTAAAAATAGCTGATTTCATGTATTTATTACCTATTTGAAAGTCAATTTTTTCAAATTTGATTCATATGCATTCATGTTGTCAAACAGAAATCTTTCTATGCATTCATATATATTCATTGAAGTTTGTTTGAAAATTGATTAAAAATCTATTCATTTGATAAAAGTTGATATTTCCTCTGATTTCATATGATTCCCAAACCCAAGTTGAACACCCTGCTGGTACTTTATATTCCCTATCTAATGCTTCCTTATTTGCATATTCTTTCATGTTCATTTGAATTATTTGAGTTCTTTCCAAAGGTCTCCTTTAAATGACTGGGGCTATCAGTGGTCAATAACCCCCATATACACCACTTGGTCTGTACACTGTCACTTCAACAATCTCTTCCCCATTCCTTATGGTAACTAAATGAATATTAGTAAATCATAAAAACACTTACTAATTCTTTCCCCTGCAGCCTCTTCAGCCACAGGTGTCTATTGTTAAATTTCATCAACATTGGTTGCTCTTTGGTTATTTTCCTTGCGTTAATTCTCCTTTGTTTTCTTGTGATTCCTGCTTTCCTTCAAATTCTTTCATTTGATAAGCTTTCATTCATTTCTGAAGCGCTTCTTGTTCTTGATGATTTTCATTTTCTTCTTCATTGATTTCTGTTCCCATTTCATTGCTTTCATTATTTTTATTTTCATTTCCTTCAGTTTCACTTTCTTCATTTTCATTCCTTTTACATCTGTTTGTTTCATTTGATGCTTTCATTTCTTTGAATTAATGTTCCTTTTTTATTGTTTTCACTGACACTTTGTCAGAATTAAAAAAATTTGTAAGGCACATCCTTAAAGTTTAAATGTTCTAAAATTTTCTCTTGTAAGTTCAATAAAATTTCCTTAATTTGATTGTTGATAATGACTCCCAAATTATTTTGGGCAGCTTCATTTCCTTGTATTATTGATCTTTCTCCATTTTTTAGTTGTTCTTTTACCATTTTCCTAATATTTTTTGAGGTCAACCACTTTCTGGAGGGCTGCCTTCAATTCATTGATAAGTGAGGTAATGTTAGACATGTTGATTTAATTACATTCCAAATAAAGCCTTTATATCACTACCAGCAACACACAATCAGTAAATTATTGGGAGTGAATACTTTTTATTAAAAGTTATTTCAAATACTACAAATGACTTGCAACTATACAAGAAAGTAGCATTATATAGCATGAAAGAACCAAAATTGCATTAAACTAGCCATATGATTTAGTACATGTAGACTATTTTTCCAATAATTAACATCTTTTTATTTGATAAATAATATCATATTATTATCATATCACAGTAAATTGTGAATATTTCATTGAATTTTAACTACACTAGGTCTTATTGCTAGCCATATCAATTCTGTGTTATGTGCATATCTCAATGAATTTTGTTTAATAAAATTTATTGTAAACATGGTATTTTTCATTGTGATTTTATAATTGAACTGTGCCCATATTAGGATGCCATTAACACTTTTTACATGTATTGATACAGATTGTAGTTTAAAGCTTGTATATTTAACTATTAATATATAAAGGGAGTCTGTCTGTAATGTCAGCTCAAGTGAGCTCAAGCTGTAAGGGATTTGACTGAATTGATTTTTAGTTAAATTTGATTTTAAATTTGATTGTTAAGCCAAAAGCTCAATTTGGTTCATCCTTACATTCAGTTCCTTACATACATCTTTGAAAGTACACAGATTGAATTCAGTGGAGTGTGGTCTAAATCATGTTGAACTGAAATATAAGCCACTCAAACTTTAATAAATCTGTATTTGATTACTTGCATTTTAAACTAGTGGCCAACCCCATTCAACCATAGCAAAGTGGCTTATCTGTATAGATTATTCAACTCTAGAATGGGTGGATTAAAATTAGAAAGGAAGCATCAATTGTTTAAGATCCTTTTATATGATTGGATGTTTAAACTCTGCTGATGATTGAATTGACTGATAAAAAGAGAGCTTGATCAGTTTTGAATATATTTGATTGAAAAAGATACATAAATTTTAGTTTAAGTACAGGATGGTTGGCTTGGAAATTTCTAATCTATTTATTTCAAAGTGAAATATAGAATATTCCACTTGGATGCATCAGCTGATCCAAGTGGCTGCATATTGTCTTAGAGTAAACCTTGCTTGCCACAGCTTCATCCCAAAAGAACATCAGTGGAGTAAACTAGCTATGATAAAATTATGATTCAATATAATGATTTTCATGAAATTTAGAGGACATAGATCAATTTTTCAGATTATTCTGAGCAAAATAGTACCAAACATGATGGCTCTAGCTGCTCTAGATGCTGAGATATATAGTTAAGTGCTGGAATCAGGTTTGCGTCATAATTGAAGGCTCAGACTCAATTTGAAGTTATCTAAATTTACCTTTAATGCACACCACAAAAACTAAAATCAATGTATCTCAGTGAATACTGAACCAATTTTGATGTCCAATAGCTTTTTTCAAAGCTGCAAATCAGCTTTACATTTTGAAAATATTTAAAAATCAAATACTAAAATTAAAAATAATTAGTTTAGCATTACTAAACTTAATAGTGATACTATACTTATTTAGGTTTAGTTTTTATTTATACTTGGAATATACAATTTTAATTTTAAATAAATATAATTGAAACTACCTTTTAAAAAAGCAATTAAATAAAATTTTAATCAAACATGTGGTAAGTAATCCAAGCCTAAAAGTACAATAAAATATATTTAATTAATTTATTAAATTCAACTTTAATTCTTCCTTGAACGGGGCAACCACCTAGTTGATAATGTTTATGTAAAATTAAAGTTGGATTTGTGATTGATAATAATACAATGAATTAACAAATCACAAAATCTGACTTTATTTTACATAATCATCATCAATAGGTAAATATACAAGCTTTAAACTACAATCTGTATCAATATATGTAAGAAGTGTTAATGACATCCTAATATGACCACAGTTCAATTATAAAATCACAATGAAAAATACTATGTTTACAATAAATTTTATTAAACAAAATTCATTGAGATATGCACATAATGTTTACATAACAAACATTTAAATGTTAGCTGCAATATTTTAATGTAATATTTACATTTGACAGCATGTAATTTATTATTGACAATGAAAATATTCATATGGAGATATATATTGTTAAAACATCACATTTACAGCAGTTTTTAAATGTGAAGAATGTCATTAATTTAAAATCAATACAGTAGTTCTTAAAACTGTTGAGATAAACATATATTAGTCAGTTTAGAACACATAAACTCAGTCTAAAAACAAAATAAAAAATTAAGGAATCTATATTGAATTACAATAGATTTAGATCCACTTAGTTTTAGTTTTTAGACTGAGTTCATGCATTCTAAACTGACTAATATACATTTATCTCAACAGGTTTGAAAGCTACTGTATATTATTAATTATGAATTGAAAGACAGAATATCAATTTTATTAAACCATCAAAAAGAAAGGGGTTCTGTTAATAATCAAGGGACAAGTGTAGAAGGGAATGCACAGAATTTATGTTGCCATCATCTGCGCCTGTAAAAGGGACAGAATCAGAGGTAGTGGAGAGGGAATGGGTGATGGCTTGAGAGTCAGGGTTGTAAGGCTTCTGACTTGGTCTTGATGGGGGAGTTGGAGAGGCAGGAATGGTTGACTGGAAAGAAGAAGCAAGAGCCAACTGCTTTAATTGCTCAAATTCTTCTTCCATCACATAGACAGACCTGACATATCAAATGGATGAGCTGGGAGGAGGCAGGAATCCTTTCTTGGCTTATCACTATCACCTGTATAAAAGATGATAAGATCAGACAATTATTGGATGAAGATGGATGGGAAAAGCTCAACTCCTTCTCACTTTGGTTGCAAAGTTCATTGTATGTGGCAGGCTTTGAGCGCCTGAGAGAAGAACCAATATTGTATAGAAACACATCTGCAAGATGCATGTCAGTGCAGTTGATGAAGTAGGTCCAGCAGGTATGCCCTACAGCTGTAATTTCCTTGGCAGCCCATCTACGCTGCTTCATCTTCACACTCAGTACAACTGTGTGCACAGCTTGTTGTGTAGTTCACTCTTCCAGCATGGCCTTGAGCTCTGTCTGGTAGGCATACCCATCTGTGGTGTTTGATGAAGCAGATTAATAATTGATGCCCACCAGGGAAACTTCCAGCAAAACTCCAACAAATCTGTATAAAATTGGGCCACACTTGTATATGTAAGATTTTAACTTCTTTTCTACAAAATCTTGGATACTTGTGGAGATCTTAGCATAGGACAAGAAGATAATGTCATTATGTGTTCTAATTGACCTCCCTTTGATAAAATTGATGACAGTAGAATTGTAGGGGTCAGTGTTTATTAAACTGGACACATCAAGAACTTGATTGGTCAATATTCTTACAGCAACCACAGCTCCATGCATCCATGAATTGATCATTTTCTTATCAATGAAGATGCTGTGGAGTCCCAGTTGGAGACACACCTGTACTAGGGGCATATGGGGGTCATGTTTCATGATGGCTAACATGAGAGGATGGGATTTGTCACTGTCAGTTGAAGTACAGGCACCAGTTGGAGTCTTCTTAGGAGGGGTACCACAATTGACATGGGTTTGCAGGGTTGCAGCAACAATAGACTTTGAAAAACCCATTGTGGCCACTATTTTCCCAAGAGACATAAGCATCCCTTGCTTTTCAACCATTTCCAGAACAATTTTGGGGATGATTAATTTTCTTCTGCATCTTTCAAGCTAATTAGCTGCAGGAGGGATGTATCCATCTTTAGAACCAAATGATGCCATCTTATTGGTTGATTATGTATTACAGCTTCATTGGGTGATCTCTTGGCTCAATTGGCTGATTCTGGATACTGGTGTGGAAATGAGATTTGGGTTAGCAGCTGCCTGTGCGTGTTGTGCAAACAGGATCATGCTAGAGGACACAGGAGGAAGAACACACTCCTGGGTAGTGCTTGGAGAGGTGTAAAGTCACTCCCCCCTTTAGCCTTGAATAGGATAATCTTCCTGTGTTGCACAAAAAATTTGCTCAGAAGCCAGCCAAGCCCCTTAATTCTCTTGAGGATTTAGCCCACATAGTTGGTGAGCAATTTGTGTTGGCATACCCTTCCCAGGTGGCAAATACTGATGTTTGGAACTCTTTTCCCACTTGGGAGGAATATCTGATTAATTTGGATTATTTTTTGGCTTGGGCTTGTCCACATTTAAAATAGATTAAGTCCAAACAATCAGGTCGCGCTTTGGTTACTTCAACAAAATCCATTTTAACTGGAATTAATGGCATCCAGAAGTGTCCTTTAGGCACTGACCAATCAGAGGTTGGGTCAGAAATTGATGAGAAACCATAAAAACTTCCTGAAATTACTGGCAAATTTTTTGTCTCACCCAATCAAATGACTGGCTGAGGTCACCTGACCTTTTCAAATTCAAATGGTTTTCCTTAAAGCAAGACAGGGGACTTTTGGCCCCCTGCTTGCTCATTCTTACAATTAAAAGTTTGAACCTTTAAAATCTGATTATTTTAATTAGTTCTTGGGTCCCTTTTTTTGGCCCTTTTATTTCTCTAAAGTGTTAGTACAGGTTTTGCCTTTCCTTACCTTATTCCCTTGCTCCCAGGCCTTCCAGTATCCTTCTGAAATTTCAATAGACGCTGATAACGTCAACATTAAAGCTGATTGCTTTTGCTTAAATGAAAGCAACTCAAACCTAAACATTAGTACTTTAAATTGTATATTTACTTATTATAAGCTTGATTTTGTTCTACTTTTGCTTTTGCTCTGGATTTTAGCTCCTATACACTCTCTAAGACTTTACTTCACACTTTTGAAGTCATCAGTCCACAGTTGCTGTCCCCTATATTTTACCAGTGTTTTAGAAAACTTCTTGTCTGTTTTTGCATCTGTTGTCTAGGGTTTTAGACCAAAACATAAAAAAGAAAATACCTGCAAGTTTCCCTGATCCCTAATTCAAGGCCCAAAGATGAATGTGCCCCTTGTTAAATTTGTGGTCTTTACCTTGACACCTGCCTTGGTAATGATATAGTCTACCCCCTCAGATCTTTGGGGTCATATTTCTAATTCTTTCTTCCACGTTGGCACCAACCCCAATCAGTTCTTACATATTTTTGAGGACATTCCTGAACACAATAAGGATATTTTCACTACCATTGAGAACATTGTGAGAAGCCTTACATGTGATGACCTTGAGTTCCCTGCCGTCAAAACAGCCTCCTCTACACCCCCAGGTTTGGTCTGCCCAATGTCCCTTCCCTCTGAGGACCCAATTGTCCTGGACCCAGAAGAAGGCTTAGGTACCCAAGAGTCCGCTTCCAAGCATGCTCCCTGGTTGCTTAGTGGAATGATTCTAATGGGGTTGGACTCCTATTTTCCCTGGCTATCTGCTGCGTCCTCTCTATAGACACCCCTTCAAGCGGCCATACCAGTCCTGCACTGGATGGTATCCTGGTGGATCCTTCCTCCAGGGTGGGAGCCAAACTTAGTTAGTTTAGCCCCCCTCTCTCACAGGAGGTGCCTGAGGGTTGTGAGTGAAAATAGACAGAGGCTTCACTGTTGAGAGACCCAGCATAACCCTGCATGATTTTGTCAAGCCCAAGGAACATCTTGTTTACTTAGCTATTGGAAGAAAAAGACATAATTAATTTTTATTAAAATAAAACTCAATAAGAGGAGTTTTTTTAGTAATTTTATTGTTAAGTATATCTAATTTGGTGAATATTAAAATCTAAATTTTAGCTGTCCTGAAATGGAATTGAGTGATTTTTTGAGAATTCCTGTGATTCCCAAAAAAATTAGTGCAAATCCACTCTAGATCCTTTGCCTTCCTGTTTGAGATCCCCTTAAATTATATTTATTTCAAATTCACCTCATTTTTCATTTGAAATTTGGTTCTTGGATATAAAAATACCACATTTCTACCATTAGGTTATGAATTTATAGTATGGCCAAGAAGGATGTCAGGGCCTGGTGCCAAGGCTTCCAGCTTTGGACCTGATAAGTCTGGAAGATACACATGGGTCCAGGTGGGAAAGATTTAGAGTATAGGGATATTCTACAACATGGGATAAGCAGAGGGCATCTCTTTGCTGAGGTGCAGTACTCATTGGGATCAGGTAAGGCTCTAGTAGTTCTTGGGGTCAAGGGGGAAGAAAAAATTCATTGATATGTATTTCAGAATATACAAGGGAAAAATCATAGTGTAATATACTCTAAGTCTTTATTGGACAATGACTGAAATATGGAGTTAGGTCAAGTCTTGGGAATTTTTAGAAGTGAAGGGAATAAAGTCTAAGCCTGTTATGCAAGTCAGTGCAGGGCATTCCAGTCATTTAATTGTTATGTAGCAATATTCAATAACAAAACACATATTGAGGATGATTTCAAACCTGTCTTCTGAGGTGCATCCTGGAAACTAAGGGTCATATGGGACTGGTCAATTAATGGAAGCAAGGGAACTGGTACAGGATATTGACAGGTGTTTCATCCTGTAGTACTGACTCCAATTATGACATCATAATTAAATGTGAGGGTCTGGGCCCTTACAAAGAGGGTGCTGGATTTGTAAAAAACAGATTTTTGTTCAGATGTAATGATTTAAAGAAGCAGATGCTCATTGCTACTACTACTGTGATAGTCCTGGATGCCCCATCAAATTGACTAAATATGGCTTCACAAGATTTAAGGGGTTAACTGATGGGAATGAACACTTAGAATATGATCAGATTATTTAATATCTCATGTTTCAACCAAGATTGTCACCTTGCCTGCAACATATCTCACAACACACAGGGGGAGCCAACAGAGCTTCACCAATGTCATATCTAACAACACAGGACATTCTGCTGCCAGTGTCAAAATACAGGAAATATTTAATAATTAAAAGCACAGCCAATTTCAGGCAAAAACCAATGATTAAATAATTGCTGCTCATACCATACTGGGATCCTGCCATAATGACACCCCCTTGTGGATTAGTGACTTTTTTTGCAGTATATTAGCTGCTGCTTGCTAACAAAACTATTATCTTATCCTTATTCTCTGTCCCATTATTTGGACTTTTTTTCCTCCTGAATTCCAAATAATAAACTATAATTAGTTCAGTTGCAACATTAATTTGCAGGTTTCTTTATTAATTCATCACTTTAGACAAGGACCAGACTTCCCCTGAGCTGATGACTTGTGTAATTTGTTGTGCGCTACCTTAGGAGCAATCAAGGGATACAACAGAGAAATTATAACATTAGAATTGAGTTTATAATAAGCCACATAGGTTATTTGTCATCAATAAATAATGTTATCACCTCAAGGCCCTAAAAATCAGAATAAACATGATACTTCTTTAATGTGATTAAGAAGAGTGCACTTGAAATACAAGAAAACACACAAAGAAAGAATGTGAAGTGTACTTGGATTTTATTTAGAAATTATAATATGATTTATAATCTTTTGGGTAATCATAATAAATTAGATAGACAGAGGAATCAAGTATCATCTGCACATATGGATTGCAGATCATTGTGATACAATGAAATATGAGAGATGGACTTAACTCCTTTTAAAGAGCTATCACAGTTTTGAAAAGCAAAGGTAAATATGAGAATCACTAATTCACTTTCTCAATTTTATCCCAGCTTAGGTAAAATTGAAAAAGGTTGAATATAGCATTTTATAACACTGCTTTCATCTAGATTGGTCTATGAGGGTGTACTTTTGGAGAAGCTTATCATGTATACAGGGAAATGTACATCCACTAGACAGAATCTTGACAGTGTACTCAGACCCACACTTGAAGGTAGCTTCTAAAAGACTGATCCACAATTAATCCAACTTATGTGGCTGGACTTCTAATCAATGTTGTTAGTAGAGAACAAGGTCTTTCAAATAAAAAATAGACAAGTCAGCTTGCCCAGAATTTCTTGGAGTGAGCTCTAAGGTCTTGTTTTTATAGAAAGAGACATAGGCAGTGAATTGGGTATCAATGATGCAGTTGATTTATTCCTTGATATTTTCCTCAGGATTAGCACCCATTTAAGAGAAAAAGAGATAAACAACCAAGATAAAGTGAGTGATTAATTTTTGTCTGTATAAACATAAGAACCAGATAACCCAATCACCATATTCTTATTAAAGAAATAAGAAAATATAACAGAAGGTAGATATAGATCCCAGATAGCTATTTCAGAAAAATTTATCTTCTTCATGAAGGAAACCAGAGTAGATTTAATTCATTCTACCATTTAATTGATATATAATTATATAGAGCATAGAGCTCTTGATGTGTACCAAAGGCCTCAACTAATGATGTCCCTAGACAAGCATTGAAATTGAAAATGTTATCAGAAAGCAACACCTGGGGCTGTCCAAGGCAATAGAATATGTCTTGAAAGAGGAATGCTGTGATAGTTTTAGTAGTGATATCTTTGGTAGGTCTGGCTATAATCAATATGCTGAATTGATCTATAAAAATAAAGATGAATCTGAATTCAGACCTATGACAAGGGAGTGATCCTACAGCATTGACACTGATAGTAAAAAAGAGTGTTGTGGGGAACCATCTTGAATTGTGTGACACAGCACAAGAGTATTGGAGTTGATAATAATTATAGCTAGAAATGATACATGGCATGAGCAAGTGAAGGTTCCCCCAATAATTATGCTTCTGGAGCCAGTCATTGGGGTTTGTCATTCATCCATGACCTGTGTCTTTGTGGTAACAGTGACAAAATTGACTGTAGAAATGCAAAAGTGAGAATTCCAAAGTGAGAATCTAAAAGTGGCCAAGTCAATAATTTTAAAATTCTAAAATTAAATTAAAACAACTCATCTGGAATTAAAAGTTATTATGACCAAATAAAATAATTTTTATTCATTTTCTCAACTTAAAAAGGCAAGAAAAAGTAGTTTATTTTATTATAAAAAGCCAATTTGAAGATTTAAAAAGTGTCAACTTGGCCACTTTTAGATTTGTACTTTTGAATTCTCACCTTTGCATCCCTACAGTCAATTTTGCCACTGTTGCCGTCTTTTTGGGCTTGTAGAATAAGAGAAAGTCAAAGACTAGGGCACACACAGGGCAAGTATTGGTGGCTAATCTTCTTTGATAGTTACTTATCCCAGATGATGGTGTCTTATGACAGTTTTAAAAAGGCCAAGAAAAATATTAAGCCTTAGTTTTCCATAAAGACAGGTAACTAATCAACTCATGAAATTGATATTTTTCAGCAGAATAAAGTGTCATGATAGAAATACAAGACAGCCCATCAGTATACTGGTGCTGTATCCCAGGACAGTGAAGTTGCAATCTTGAAGCCAAAGTGCCCATCTTTCCAAACAACTTTCATGTTCTTTCAATTGTTTTAGTTATGTAAGAGAAGTGTAGTTAATAGATGCATCAAAACAAGTCCAATAAAAATATTATCTAAATTTATTGACCTCATGGAAGACAGCAAGACACTCTTTCTTGGTAAAACTTTAATTCTTCTCATGCTTATTGAGGACGCAAGAAGGGTAAGAAACTGGGTGGTCCACACCTTCTTCATCAAGTCATACAAGGATAGCACCAATATCTAGATCACTGGCGTCTATATAGATAATAAATTCCTTTTTATAGTCAGAGTACACAAAGATGTGAGCTTTTTTTGGCTTTTTTTAAGGGTCTCAAAAGCTTTTTATTGACTGGCAGTCCATTAAAAAGGAACACTGCACAATATCTAGATTAATTTTTCACTGATGTATTCAACATCCGATATGAAATTTCTATAGTAAGCCATCATTTTAGGAAGTCTTGGACCTCATATTGATTATTTTATGGGTGTATCTTATATATACCCTCCAATTTTTATCATTAGGCAGATATCAGTCTAAGTCACTTAATTTCTTAAGAATTAAAGGCGTTCCTTGAAGAAGGTGCACTTAGAAAGCTTCAAATTAAGCTCAACCTATCCTAAATTGATAAAACCTCCTTTAGATGTGATAAGTGGTCTGTGAATATGGTACTAAAGACATTAATGCTATATACAGATGACAACACACATAATGATTTTAGATCACAGAGAATAGGGTCCATGGTTTTCTGAAAAACTGTGGGGGGCATTGCAAAAGTCCTGAGGCAAAAATGTAGGCTTAAACAACCCTTAAGAGATTATAAGAGTGGCCTTCTATCTGTCTTTGGGAGAGAGCTCAACATTCCAAAATCTAAATACATAGAAGAGAGGAATTTAAATTACCTAAGTTGTCATAAAGCATCATTAATGCAAGGGAAGGGGTAAGAATCCTTTTTTAAAGAGGTTAACCTACAGAATACATAATGAGTTGAAGACCTCCATAAATATTTTTGAGGATTAAAAACAGAGACTCCAAAGGGCTTTGTGATGGAGATAGTAATTTTGTGTCTAATAGTTGTTTATGATCATCAGAGACATGATAATCTTCAAATTTACTACATCTGTATGTTTTGGCACAGAAGTGAGAGGCATCACCAGTATCAGTTTGATGTATAAAAATATTAGCTAGCCCATAGTCAGTGTTATACTTAGCAAAAATATCAGCAAGCTGTCTAAAAAACAAGAGCTTCATTTTTCTGACCTAGGGTAACTGAGTAGAATTGTTGGCAGTGGATAATGACAGGGCTTGTGGTTATTATTCAGATAGGATAAAGTTGGTGAACGTACCAAAAGAATGAAGCAAGAGAATGTCTGGGGGCATTCAGTAACTGCCCATGGCCAACAACTTGAACTCAAAAGAAACTGATGGGTAAATAAGTTAAGTTAGCTACTAGAAGATGGATGGGTTCTTTGTGAGAGGAGTCTATAACCACTGGGCACAAGTGAGGATCATTACACCCCCCCAAAAAGAAAGAAATGTAGTTCAAGAAAAGTACACTCAGATAGTTAATAGAATATTTGAGAGTCAATGACCACCTGTTATCCCACAGGGATAGGTAAAGCAGAGGTAGCCAAGAGAGGAAACTCTTTGGGAGCAGGAAAGAAAATAGGAGGGCACTTCATATTAGACAAGTGGATGTAATGGTTTAACATAAATATACCAGTGGGATATTTATGAACACAAGACTTAAGATGTTTACCAAGGATTTTGACAGGCTCTTTAAAAAATAAGGGAACTTCATAACCAAGGATGAAGAGAGATCCATTCTTGAGGTTAATAATTCTATTGTATCATCAAAAAATTGAGTACCAATAACAGATTGTAACTTCAACTCTCTACTATTACAGCAGGTGCCACAAGGAGTAACTTTATAAAGTGCATATGAAGGGCTGAATAGGCACCAATGAATTGATTCATGGACATACCAGCTGTTCCATATGGCTGGTGATAGTTGAGATCTGGAGTCAATTCAAGTTTCTTGACAAGTTTAGACAAAAAGCATAACAGGGGGCCCAGTTTCAAGAAAAGTTTTTTAAACCTTTTGGATAGATACTTCTACCCAAGTAGTAGTGCAACCAAAAGAGAGAGGACAGCCAAGATGTCATGTATCTAAGACAATACCTGTTCCAATTTTTTAATCATGCATCCAAGGCCAGGGAGCTCCTTGTAGCAAGTCTGTATAGGGAGCAACACTGGCACATTGTGGGGACACTTTTCACAATTTCAGCTGCTTACTCAGAGTCTTCTACTAAGCCTGGGAATTGCTTGGCCTGGGTGAGATATGGCCAGAACAGAATTTACTTAGCTTCATGGAGGGGATTGATGAGGATAGCCTTTCTGGATTGCAGCTTATTAGAGAAAGCTATGGTTTATGGCATAGCTAGGAATGAATAACCATATGTATCAGAGTCATCAGCATCAGATTCTGTGACATGAGAGTCATTAGAGATATAATGAAAAAGGTGAAGGATTGGAGGAGCTTGAATAATATTATTAGTAGAAAGTGATGGAGGGGGGAT
This sequence comes from Entomophthora muscae, assembly GCA_014839935.2. NCBI lineage: Eukaryota > Fungi > Entomophthoromycota > Entomophthoromycetes > Entomophthorales > Entomophthoraceae > Entomophthora > Entomophthora muscae. The sequence goes on along the minus strand of QTSX02006017.1, from coordinate 27,968 downwards.
TGAGAGGAATTGTAAGCCAATAGAATATCTGCCTCTAGGTTAACATCTCTTTTTTTGCAAGTTTATTTGGATTGAACCCCTCAACAAAGGGGTTGATACAGATGCTGGAGTGATGTCTTATCTTTTCAAAGTCATGGCATCCTTGTCTCTTTGGATGGCCTTGAGTGTCATTTTTTTAGAATTTAGAGGGAGCAAAAATTGTTTCCGGAGGAGGCAGCAGCTCAATTTGCCAGGATCAGAGAACCAGAATGGACGCAATGCATTTCTTGAAGAAGGGATTAGATGCTCTTTATAGTGCCAAGCATATAATTGTGACCTTTGAAGCGTAATCACAGGTGCTGGGTAGATTTAAGGGCTTGGGCAAAGACAGTGTAGGATTCATGTCTGGTCAGGTTCCTACAAGTTATTGAATTTTGACCTTCCACACAGATTCTTCCAGCAACCTCTTCCAGTGCTTCTTTAATTTGGAAAGCAATACACATAAAGGTATCCTTATTTACTGCATGGATGAGATCTTTTCAAAATTCTCAATCATTAGCTGATTTATATCTTCCCAGGTGATAATAAATGGGGGTTCTGGGGCAGCCACTTCTTGGTAGGTAGGGTGAAAGCACTACAGGATGTATTTCTTTTAATTTTATTAGAGGCTCTTCTCATGGCAGTAACTTATATGATAAGAAATTCAGCTATGATGAATGTATTAGGGTAAAAACTTGTTTAAATTAGGCTTGAAGTGGGTCTCAAGTGTAGGTATCTTGTTTTTGATATCAATCATATTGATACAGAAGAAAAATCAGCCTCTGATTCTGTGGGGAGTTGTTGTACCCACAGTTAACAGAAAATTTCTTCTAGGGTAACCAAGGTATAACTATCTTGATTCCCTATGTTGACAGAGGCAGCAGTATAGTGTTTAGTGGTGTTTGGTCTGGGGCCTTGGTTGGCTATTACCTTTGAGAGCTCTGCCAAACAAGAGTTCAAAGATGGCCCCATCAAGAGCCTGGGTGAAAATTGGTTATTGACTGAATCAACTATCCTGTGAATTTCTGAAAAGCTATTAAGAACTCTGATCTCTATGGGTTGACTGGCTCATAACTCACCTCACTTGTTAGACAGGCTAAGTGCTGCCATATCTTTGTTCATCAATCCTGATAGAATTCAGGGCTTGCTCTAATGATTGACTTGGATAATTTGGGTGTTCTAATAATAGCTCATTAGTCTAAATCTGGTCTATATTGGCTGACATGCACCTGAATGGCTAGCTTCAATTAAGAATAGAGCAAGGGTCTGGATAATCAAGTCAAAAATTATAATAGGATATGTCACCATCAAACCTACATAGTTTAAGGAAGACATCAGAAAACCATCCCAGAAAGGAAAGATAAGCATCCACCTCAGCTAACTGTTAATTTCTGTTTTAATGATTAATCAACTATTCCTAAGGTTACATAGCCCCAGATGATCAGCTTCTTGGACCATGTTATGCTGCAACAAGGATGCAGAAGACCCAGCAATGATTGTAACCCCATGTCAGCCAAGACATAGATGTCTAACTCTGGGGGGTGAAACCAGCAGTCTAGGGGACAGATAGATTAGCCTAGTAAGAGTTTGAAGCGCCAGATGTTTATCCTGGCAAGAGTGTCTAAACCATATACACAGATCTTTTCTACAGTGAAAAAATATAGAGGAATCTATCTCTGAAAATCAGGAGAAGGCATTCTCTACTTTCTACTGCTACTAAGCCAGCCACCAGTGACAAGGAGTTCCAAGCACCCAGCTGTGCCGCCAGTACTGACAGGAGCTGTCAGTGGTTGCCTTTGTCAGAACTTTGCTCATCAGACTAAAGGGTCCCCTTTGATTATTCTACCCCTCAAGCCCAACCTAACCCAGCAACACCCGATGGCTGTACACCAAGACAGCTGATAACTGGGGTATGCCTCTGCACAGATCAACATCAGCAGCATGGCAGCATATAATACTAGCAGAGATAGCTCTCCCAAGGTGCACCACCTTGACCAGAGCCCTTGACTAACCTTTTTGGATTCCTTTAACTGCATCAGTTTCATTGTTCAGGGCTATCAATTTTCCATAACACTGAATACAAGGCTGTCCAGAAAATTTAGGGCAGCAACAGTTAATGTAAGATGCTCCAGCAAGGTTGGCGGTCTCTGTGATAGCTACAGGTAAGCAGATACTTCTTGCTGCAAGGATGTGGCTTTTGCTGAAGGGACAGCTAACTAGAAGTCAGGCTGAGGAGGTATCTCTGGAGTGACCTGACTGCATTTAGTGGCTTTCAGTCTGTGGATAGCATCCCATAGCTCCTATTCTTCCAAAAAGAACTCCAGAAGGTGGTGGGGAGAAGCTCCTTAGAAGGGAACAGATAGCTCCTCTATGGGGCTTGTATCACTTGAATAGTTGCTTCAGAAGTAGCCTTGTCCCATTCTAGTGCTTCTTGAACCCCAGTACTTCTAGCAGCTGCACGCTTGGCCAGGATCAGTAATTGATTGCAGGTAAGACCATGAAGCTTATTTAGTCAACCTACCAGCCTTCCAGAGCCAGCTCGCTAAGAAGTTATTATAGAGCCAGCTTGAGCTCGGCATCACTGGTGCAGTTGGTGGAACTCTTGGGAACGCCCACAGACATCTTTGGGTACATTGGGATAAAGATGAGCAATATAATTTTTGGTCTAGTCTGGGAGATGTTGGCAGATCAACAGTTGCCAGAAGTGAGCATGAGCAGGGAGGGGGCTCACTGCCAGTAAGCAGAAAGCCGCTTCCAGGGGCAGAACACCAGCAATCAGAGAGGTGAAACCTTCTTAGCATGCAGCCCCAGTCTCATATGAAGATGGCTAGAGCTGGAAGAAGGAATGCAGTGGCTGGTCTGACCATATTTTTGATATAGGTACAGGGGTAGTGGGATGTGCAGGGAGCTACCTCCATCAATAACGTTCAGCTGTGGAAAATCAACCCTTCAAGTTGGGGACAACCTCTTTGTGGGCCAACCCAAAGACAACCAAGGCTATTTCCTGTAAATCAGGCATCCTCATAAGGTAGGCAACAAGACTGGGTCTGCTAGACAGGTTTAGAATAGCTGTCATAATTTTTGGGCCAGATATATCTTCTTTTATAGGTGGCAGATAGCTTCTTGCAAGGAAAACTAATGGGGTTTAGGAGAAAAAGAGTGCAAAAATTGTGCTGATGGGGGTAATCAAGAGGATTTATGCCTGGTAGCAAGAAACATCTTTGGTGTGGGCTACCTTAGGCGCAATCAGGGAGCACGCCAGAGTAACCCTAGCTGTAGGATTAAATTCACACTAAGTCAGGAGGTTAGCCTTCAAAGATAAGCAAGGGATTTACCTTACAGCCCTGGAAAAATAATAGACAAGGTACCTCTCTAGAAGTGGCTAGGAAGAATGGGCTGAAGTACAGGAGTACACATGGGAAAAGGGTGGAAACTGCACCTGGATTTCATTCAGAGGCTGTAATAAGACCTAGAGTGTTTTGTAACTGCAGAGTGGTAAATAAGAACAGGGTCAAGCGCCATCTGAACACCTGGGGTGCAGATCACCATGGCACAGGAGAATACAGAAATTGTTTCCAACCCTTTCAAGAAGCTATCACAGTTTTCAAATGCAGAGGAAAGCACCAGCATCTCAGACCCACTTTCAAAGTTTAATCCCACTGGAAAGTTACTCTCCCCTTTGGCCTTGGATAGGACAACTTTTCCCTGTTGTACAAAGAAAACTTCCCAAAACCCAGCCAAACAGCTCAATGCTTTTGAGGATTTAGCCCACACTGTGGAAAAAAGATTTGTACTGGCTTACCCCGTAGACTCTCCTATCTTCACTGCCCCGCACTGGGAGAAAACACTGGCTAATTTGGATTATTTGTTGGCTTGGTGTTGACTGTTGTTAAAAACCATTAAGATCAGCCAATCAAAACAGCCCACATCAACACTCACAGACCCAAATAGATTTTCTGAACCTCAAGCTCCTGCTAGCCAATCAAAGTGCAAACCAGAAATTGTTGTGAAGCTCTCCAGTCCTTCTGAACCTGCCCTATAAATTTTCTCCTCCAACCAGTCAGATAACATGGTCTCGTCAGCTGACCAGATAGACCTGAAATTAATCCCTTAAAGTCAAGCAAGGAGACCTTTGGTCCCCTGCTTGTTCATTCTTCACCCACATTAAAGTTTCAGGCTTTGCAGCTAACTTTGTCATATTGAGCTCTTATTTTTGGGCCCACTAAATTGCAAATTTTTAGTAACAGTTCTCTATACTTTTACCTGTATCCTTATTCCTTGGGCTTCTGTTGCTTTTCTGCATCAGGTTAGCTTAGCCTTAGCATATAGCACTTTACTTACTTTCTCTTGCTTTCAAAATCCAGCTTTGAGGCGGGGTCTCTATTCAAAAATCAGTATATTTTCCTACCCTTACCTAGATTTTCATCAGTTTTTGCTTCAGTCCAAACTGGTCTGCTATGCCTGCCTTGCTAGAGCCATCCAAGATTCTGTACAAGCTGTCCCTAAGGCCCAGCTTCTGATTGGTCTTTCCAACCCTCAGCTACTGTAGTCAGTCTAGTTCTTGTCAGATTTAAGACGGAAAACATCATCTCAGAACTTGAAGTTCACTGCAGATCCTAAAATTGATTGTCCCAGCGCTTAAGTTTGTTGTATTCCCCTTGGCTCCGGTGCAGTTGTTTATTTGCACCACTTCTCCTGACCTCTGGCATTGCCTCTTTTCCTCAGCCCACCTAGTGGGAGATAATTCTCCCATACTTTTGCATTTGCTGGATGATCTTCCTGGCCAGACTAGTAACTTTCTCTCCTCTGGAGAGATCCAGTCAAAAGCCTCACATGTGATAATCAGGATTTGTACCCCCCATTCTTGACTTGGACGCTTCTCCTGCTAAGGAATCTCTTGTGGCTTTCCCCAGTTGAATGAGAAGATGTCTGGCCTTTGCAAGTGGCCAGAAGTCTCAGATAGTACCCTCACACATGTCCCCTGGTTGCTTGCTGGGTTGGGGTTGATGGGATTGAATGCCTATTTCCCACGGTTGTCCCTGGTGTCCTCCCTTTGGTCCCCTTTTAGACCGGCCATCCCAGTGATTCACTGGACAGCATTCTGGTGATTTTTCTCACTGGGATGAGAGCCAAACTTGGTTAGTTTAGCCCCCCTCTCTTACACCCACCATGGACAAAAGTGAAATAGTAGGGATACAATCATTCACAACACATTTTTTCATCAATATAGAAACCAAATCAAGGTTTTTGGCTAAGTACAAGCTCTAGCTACGTGTCACTGATCAAGTCTAAGCTGATGCCAGGATAAGCGACAGCACCACAAGACTGTGTGCAGCTGAACTCATTGATGACCTGAAGCTGATGACACCTGTAAGGCCTTGCTCTTGCAGGCTGATGGCCAGGGGGTAGATAGCTGCAAGTTATGCTCTGCCACTCCAGAAGATCTCAGGAAGATTCTTAACCAGGGCGCCCAGCTTGTTTGTAGACCCTTTCAACTCTCTCAAAGCTATTTCACTGCCCAAGGAAATCCTGGGCATGGTTAATCTCCTGCCATCCCCCTTATCTTTCTTCTATTAAATAAACTGGGGTAGCTTACCTCAATGTCCAGAATATACCCAGGAAAGGCTTGATGGCGGCTTAGTCACACCTGAAGAGGAGCCAAATGAGAAGAGGGACTGCAAGGGGAAGATAGTTCCGCCAGAGGCTACCCAGGAGCAGCTCAAACGGAAGCAGAATCCCCCACCATAAGCCTGGGATGGTTGAGCTTGAGGCAGTACCAGTCAACAGCTTTATCAGAGTATACAGAAGCTGCCTCAAGGGGGCTTCTTTTTCTAGTGACAGGCTCTGTCCAGGAGCCAGGGGAACCCCCCAGATCTTGATAAACTGGTTTAAAGGATGGTGCCAAGGAGGCTGAAAGGGCCTTTGTCTGGGGTTCTGCTGGAGCCATGGTCAGAAAAGTGGGGGTGGATACTTTTTATGCTGTGTCACGTAAAGCCAAGCTCCTTGGAGATAGTCAAGAGGCGTTTTCTACTCCATCCAATATGAGGAAAACCAGTTGATAGACAGGTTTCAAGGTTACTGCTGTATCTGAAAGAAAGGAGACTCCCTCAATCGGAACTTCTTCAAGCAGATTAAGCAAGGGATCATCACAGCTTCCTTTTCTTGAAGGGTGGTATAGTTGATTTTCCTGCTTGGTCAAGGTAAACCTCTGGGCTTGGCATGATCGTTAATATGCTGAAGACCTAGCATGCCTATGAGGATAAGCTGTACCCTAAGATGTAAAGAGGGATGTGGGTATTTCCAAGCATGCTGGTCAGCACGTCAAGCGGGTGAGTTCCACCAGAGAGGGTTGCTGTGACCACCTTGAAGGGGTTACTGGGTACCTGGAGTTGAAGCTTGGTTGGGGTTAGGTAGCAATGGACCTGTCTCCTCGTAAATTATTTGGGTTCAGCTTTAATGTGGGCATGCAGGTATTTTTAAAAGCATGGATGTAACAGGAGTAGGTCTGGGGTGTTTGGTGGGAGTTTAATCTTTGGGCAGCATAGATGGTGTGGCTTATAGCGGATCGGGGATGCTTGAGCAGTCCTGAGGATATGTGGCTTTGGTTGATGTATCTTTAAAGTTTGGTTGGGGTTCGGCTCAGGTTTGAAGTTGGTGGGTAAGTTTGGGCCGGAGATACGAGATCAGGGGTTGTGAGGGTATAGGTATCCCACCGCCAAGGCCACCGCCATGGGCATGTGGAGGGCAAAGTTAACAGTTGCTCGGGGGCTTTTCAAGGATCGGCCTAGTTGATCGGGATTGTTTATGGGAAGATCAATAGGCAGCTACAGTAGATCCCAGGCGGATTGGGGTTCTATGGGTGGCAAGTGCCGTAAAGCCATCACTTGTCGGAAGGGCTAGTGGGGATCGAGTCCACCAGGCTTTAGGCGCCAGATTGGGGAAGCAGGGGACAGTAGGTTTAAATAGGGTGGATGGGGATTGGTTTGGACCTCCTACGTCCGGTTGGTTGGCTTTAAGTCGATTAAAGTTGTTGCCGGGATGGCGGCTTGGGCTTTTATGTCAGATAAGTTAACGCTGCTACATCCACGGCAGGCGAGGAGACGGTGAATTGGATGGGGCATGCTTGCCTCTTGAAACGGTAGTTATCCATATTTGGGACGAGCTTGGCCATTTGATGTTGGATACTTGGTTACGCCTCGTTTAAATATTCTATTTAGGATTGGGAATTTATACAGGAAACGTAAGGCCAGGGCGGCGAGGCGATTGGATTTGGTTGGATAAGCACAACGTCTACATCGGAAAAAGTTTAATTGATGGAAGGCATGTCGTCATGGTGGCGTTATCCGGCGGTGGATTTTGACTTGCGGTCTTGGCGCGATGACAACGCTGGTATTTAAATTTGTAGTTTAAAATTTATTGGAATCGGATGGGCAGTAATTTTTTAGCAGCCGGGCGGAGTTGAAGCAAATGTCATTAATGGCTGAATAGGTGGTTGGCGCAGCAAAGGTAGGAGATAAGTATGGGGGGATGGGGTGAAGAGTGGCATGATGCATCTGTGGTTGTTGTTTGGATTGGCGGTGTTTGCCCAAGACCTTCAAGTTGTTGAAGTCAAGTCGGGAAAGAATGAATGCAAGAACTTTCGTAGCAGCGAGGTGCGTACCCACGAAGCAATGATCCGCTGCTTGGACATGGTGAAGCTGAACAACGCCCGCCGCAACAGCACGCTTGACACACTGCGTAGCGTCATCTCCTTCTACGTCTTTGACGATCTCACCCGCAACCCGAACAATGCGTATCCCACCCCCGCCAACCAGCGATGGGACCTGAGCCCAGTTGACTTGGACGGGGAGCTGCAAGCCCTTTACACGAAGAAGTTTGACTCGGAACGCAAGTTCCATCAGGAAGTAGCCCAAGTCCTACGCAAGCCACTTGATGGCCATCTGACCTACACCCCCTCCTGCTTTTCAAGCATCAAGTTCTTCCTGCCCCTTGCACTCCAGCCAGCGTACGACAACGGCATGTCCGTGACCACCATCCCCGGAACCATGTTTGGAGGGAAGCTGATCGAATACACCCAGAACCAGCTGGGCATTGACCTGTCAAAGTATTTCGGAGCGCGCGTAGTGGCAATCGACGGCAAGGACCCCATCAAGGCACTCTCTGAAATGGCCAAAGCCCAGATCGGTGTTGCCAAAGACCCCTCCACGCGGCTGAACATGATGTTCCTGAGCCCCGTCGTGGTGGGAGGATCGCCCAATGTCGTCTGGGGTGGGTTTGCTGCCCCTCCCAACACCCCAACCAACCCCTGGGTCGAGCTTACCTTCCAAGACAAGACCACCATCCGCCTGCCATACCTCACCACCCACAAGCTTGGCTTCAGCAACGCCAAAGACTTCTTTACGTCCCGTTGTCTCGAGTCCAGCTACATAAGCGCCCAGAGCGAACCCGAGGACGAGCTGAACATCAACTTGGACTCCCTGTTCCAAACCAGCCTGCTCAACACAAACGAAGGCTCCGCCAGCGATCTGCTCGGGTTCCTGCCCCCATACAGCGGCGTTCGCCAGGTAACCAGCAACTCATGGATAACCACCTTCCTGCTGGCAGACAACAAGACTGGGGTGGTCACCTACCCCAGCAACAAGGCCAACACGGTGCCTGAGCTGAACGAGTTCCTCAAAACATTCCACAGCGGCCTACAGGAGCTGAAGGAAATGGGGGCTGACCAGCTCATCGTTGACGTATCCCACAACACTGGTGGTCCCATCTGCGCAAGCCTCATGCTGATCGACTACTTTGCTGGTTCAGACGCTCCAATCTACACCACCAACATGCGTGCCAACCAACTAGCATCCTCGCTTGCCCTGAAAGCAGCAAACTCTGAGCCAGGCTACCGCGTATGGGGCCCTAGCAGCTGGATGGTTGACCAGAAGAGCACGTACAGCAGCATGACTTGGATGGTGCCTCCCTCTTCAGTGACACGCGACTCTCAATACTTCTCAAGCCCCATCATTGACCGATGCCCTGCCTCCCCAATCAAGAGCTCCCCCCTTTCCCCTCTCCAAGACGGCCCTCGTGAGCAACGGGCTTTGCCTGTCCTCCTGCTCCACGCTTGCCGACGGACTCATCCAAGCTGGCGTGAAAGCCCACAGCACCGATGGCCTGGTAGACATACCTCCCAGCCCCCACAACATGCAGGGTGGCCAGCTGTACACCTACGAGAAGCTCTACAAGGACATACTGCATTTCAACCTCGAGAATCACCCCAAAGCCCCCAGCGGCCCCTTGCCTCTAAATGCTCTCCTCGGCTTCACGCTAAGAGAAATGTATGTCCAAAAGCCCTCGCCACTCACCACCCCAGCCGCCATTAGCCTCCAAGACTCCACAACCCCCATGGAGTTCCTATCCTCCACTGCCAACTACCACCACTACTCACCCCTCACAACCTCCATCCGCCCCCTCGACCATTTCTGGAACATTGTTGCCACCTACTTTTAACCCCAAAACCAATAACCCATCTCCGCCGAACCCCCGATGATCTCATCGCCAATTCATTAATGAATTTTGCCAATAGAATAAATCCATTCCTTTCCAAACCAAAAACCTTTAATATCCCAGACATCTTGAAACCACCCTACATCTAAAGCCCAGAATAAAATGTTAAATCAAAATTACCTAAACCACCCGGCTGAATCCGATATGGCGATCCCTACTCAATCCATCAACTCCTACGAGGCGGTGTCCGGCTGGTTTTCACCTGTGGCGGCAATCGGTAGCCAGCGTTTCAGAGTAGCGATTAGCTTATCAATCAGAAAAGCTTTGCAGCATCCAGAACCTGCAGGAAGAACTACAAAACCCAGACCGAAACCATATCTACAGGGGAGATCGGGAACCATCTTAAAGCCCAGATAAGATCGAATCATGATAGATCCTTTTACAGGTTCATGAAGATTCCTGTCAACTCTGATGCTCCTACTGCTGGCTTTCCACCAGCTTTGATCCAACTATCCTCCTCACCCCATGTACTTCTTACTTCAAATAACTATATATATACCTTCCTTTGTAAATCGTAAATAAGGTCTATTTCATTGTAGTGAAATTTATGAAACCAACCTTAAACTTAAGCTGGCTGGATATAAGAGGAAACATGAAAGACTGGGGATTACAGTTCAACAAAGATCCAAACCATCCTTGAAACTTTTTGGCCCTGTAAAACCATAACGAAAGTGAAGGTGGATAAAAGTCGCTAGAGAAGTAGTTTCCAGAATACCCTCAACCCTATAAACAAGCAGCAAGTTATTTTACAGATACTGGAATAGAACTTAAACTTCGGAAAGATCCTTCCATAGAGTTAAACATCTCGCATTAAAAATACCGAGCACCATTACCTCAAGTTTAACGGAAGCAACATCGGTGCAGAACACTAGATAAAGCAAAGGTTGGATAAGGTCTAGGGTTGGGCCGGTCACAGCGATCATGTGATCCCAGAGTCACAACCCGTTTTTAAGAAGGGTTCTGATCAGATCACAGAACGATCTGGATAGGGCTATGGTTAGGGCTGCGTCAGATTTGAGACGGTGGCTCCTTTTCTAAAAAGGAGCCATACGTCTCAAATCCAGAGACGATTCTGGAAAATTGTCCATGGTACAATTTTCCGGAATCATCTCTATACATGACCTGGGAAGATTTTTTTTGGATTTTTTTTAAAATAAAATTTATATATTTTCTTTCTACCTTTAAAAAATAATAAGATGTGAATTTGATTTTATTCAAAAATAAAATTTTAGTTAAAATATATACAAATCCAGCTCATCCAGAAAACAGAAAGCCGTCTGAGGCCTTTTTTTTGGAATTTTGGATTCCCCCAACGTAGGGGAATCCAAAAGACAGTTCTAGGGAAGGGAGGATGGGGCAATTACGGCAAATGCCGTAATTGTCCCATTTTTCTTCCGACACAGCCCTATCTATGGTGCAACTTTTGAACTAGGTCACAATCGGTGTCTACTCTGTTGCATGAGTCACAAAATATAACCAGACATCCAGGTTCAAATCTGAAACATAAAGTTTCATATGTGCAGGGCACAGGATGTAAATTGAGACCGCTTCAACTATGAAACCCGTGATATCATTTTGTGTAAGTCACAGGATGTAAATCATCACAAGCTCAGCTATCAGATACTTATATCTTTTGACTGCCATTTATTACAAGCTTGACCTGCCATCATTCCACAACAACAGTTTTTATCAAACCACAGTTTGCTTTAGCTAATCATAGTAAACCCTGATTAGATAGATGCATACATATCTATTTCAACCAGAAGGTATAGTTTGCATTATTGGCAGGGTACCAGGTGCACTGCACCAAACCATTGGGGGTTGAGGGAGCAGATACAGGCATGGACCACCAGAGGATGGATCCAAAATTTACCAGGTAGGATAGCTCTTTCCCAACCACAGCCCATTGTCATGGTAGGTTCCATCATGCTGGGAATTATCTGCCCAAGCAAGAAGGCTCAAAAAGCCAGGAAACCTTTATCAAAATTGACCAAGGTAACAGATTTAAATCAAATGGACAATCAGAAATGGGTTACAGCTGCTTCAGTCTGTCAGCTGAAACCAGTTCCTCCTTGCAAATTGATGTTGATAAATTGGCGTAATTTGAGGGTCACCCGATACAAGCATGTTAATCAGCATGGTTGTCAGAAATTGGTCACACAAGGGTTCTTTGCAACCTGGACTAGATACTTAGTTGACAATGTGGAAGGAATAGGAGGCCAAGATTCAGGTGGTATTACTTAGTCAATTTTCTGATATATATTGAATAATTTCCACTGTTTCAACTCTAAGAGTTGAGGCCTCCCAAAATTTTACTCAATAAAAATCATTTATCCCCAGTTCTAATTTACTTTTCAAAATTCATCCTGTGGTTGGGTTGTTACAATATATTCCATACAATCTAATTCTCAACAGAATCATTTCTGGAATATGGGGTCCTGCAGTTGGAACTTTGTTGTTGGTGCCGCCCAATGTTAATTTTGCTCCAGCCAATCTTGAAGCCCCCCATTCTGGAAACTGAAAATTGTGTTGCCTCCCAATGTCCAGAATTTTATTCTGAAGATACGTTGATGCTGTCTCAGGCCATTTATCTTGGACTACTTTGGTTAGGATTAATTATTCTGCTTAATCCTGGTATTACAATTGGAAATTTTACAAAAAGATAGCTGAAGCCACGTTGGTGGTTAATCATTAATTCTATGTGGATTTGGGTGGTAATTACCCATCACTTAGAAATGGCTTTATACTATCCCGCAATTTCTGTCACATTACTCAACTCTTCTACGTCTGAGTTTTTGGAAGCAGTTTGTCATGAATTTGTGTTTCTTTTCTCCCACTCTGTCAAGATATCTGCGTTTACCATGTTTATTTGTATCAGTTCTTTTCTGAGCTTTCAGTTTGGACTTTTCTTTAATTTGTGGTTTTCATCTCTGGTTGCAGTTGTTGAGACTGGATCTTCTGTTTCCTATTTCCGTTGTATCATGTCATTTTGGCGTCCAGATTATTTTCCTGCTCCACCCACTGATGAGATTTGGTGTGAAGTTTTGTCAGCCTTATCATTCTATTCCGGCTCAAGCCTTAGTCACAAATCCTAAGTTTACCATGTGATGACAAAGGTTTCTGAGGATTCTTGTGAATGGTTGTTGTCCGCGGTAGAGCGCAATCCACTTGTTTTAACTGAAAGTGCATCTCTATACCCTTTATTAAAAAATTTGCGTGTATCTATTGAGGAGCTCAAAGTATATCATAAGCTGTACACCTTCCATCAGGGTACTACTCCGCTTTTGATATTCCTTCCTCAGTTTCTTGCCTACTGCCGTACAATTGATGTTCCTGAGGTGAATAAACTCTCAGCATTGTGGTTAGCAGTTGACCAGACTTCCCAGGATTTGGTGGTTTGGGATTCCCTGTTAACCACAACTGACGCCCTGGTAAGCCAAATTCTTTCTCTGGTCTCAAATCTGTCAACTTCCAAGCAAGGTACATTGGTAATTGAGGACAAACCTGCTGCGCGCTCCTGGTTTTATGGTCCTTGCTCCATGGTAGTTCCTTTCAACTAAAGTCAGGATTGTTCTCCCCCTAGCTCTTCTCAGTTGCAATTGGCAGTGGTGAACAAACCCGTCAATGAAAATGAAGCACCAGTGGTGTCCAGTCCTGATAGTTCTTTGGCAATGCTTTAGCATGTCATCCCTGCAAAGCCTTCTGCAGTTATGTCCAAAAAGTTGCCTCTTGTTCCCATTGATTGTGATCATCCCGTTCTTCCAGATGCTGTCCAAGAAATGATTGAGCGTTACTTCCAGGAGCATACTGCCTCCTTAGCTGCCGTATGTACCGCCAAAGAGAAGCAGGACCCTGCCAAGATTGCCACCTTTTCTGTGAATAAATCTACTTATGGTTACTTCTTGTTTTATGGTAGCATTGATAATGGTCAAACTATCTATCAGCCAGCCATTTTGTTGGATACAGGTGCTTCCAAGAACTTCATGAGTGTGGAGACTGCCAACTTGTTACAACTCAAGTACCACCCTGAAATGCTGGTTAGGGGTGGAAACTGTCAAACGTTTCCCTCTTTCCAGCTGAAGAAGCTAGTAAAATTTGTAGTTGTGGGTCAGTCTTTTACCGCAAGGTTCTCTGTTTGCTCTTCCCTGATGTATCCTATCATTTTGGGGGTGGGTTGATGGAGAGATCATAATATATCAACCTTACTGAAAGAAAATGAGCTACAGGTGGACCACTCTTTGGGTATATCTATTCATATTCTGCTGTTAGGTATGTGTGAAATGGAGCAATCTTCTCAGACCATTCAATTGGTTCCTGTCCCTGTCCCCGCAAGTTCATATTTACCGGCATGTTTGCAACCCTGGTCTGCGGCATTTGACACCACCAGAGGCGAGATCCTTCCCAAGCACACTCAGTTTGACTTTGACTTTAAAGTTACTGTTGATCTGATTCAAATTGCGTCTCCTATTTACCCTTTAACCCTGAAGGAAGACACATTTTTGGAAGAATGGACCCATGAAATGTTGGCAAAGGGCTATATTTTTAAAAAGGCTTCATCAATCTGCTCCCCATTATTGGTTGTTCAAAAGGCTGATGGGTCCCTTTGTCCTTGTGTTGGCTACAGGAATTCAAATAACATCACAGTCCCTGATCCCTACCCTTTACCTCTCAAAGCACAGATCTCTAGGTGTTTTGAGAAGGCTAAGGTATTCTCCAAACTTGATCTGTTGAATGCTTTCAATCAAATCAGGATTTCAGAAGGAATGGAATGGTTAACAGCATTCAGAACCAAGAAGGGCATTTTTCAGTTCTGCGTAATGGCTTTTGGACTGAAGAATGCTCTGGCTTGCTTTCAGTGGCTAATTGATTCTGTCTTGGGGGATCTCCTAGGTGTATGTGCCATTGCATATATGGATGACATCTTGGTGTTTTCTCCAGATGAGGAGTTGCATAAGGCCCACCTGTTTGCAGTTGTAGAGCACATTCTCCAGGAAGATTTGATCATTAAAAGGAGTAAGTGTGAATTCTTTAAACGTAAGGTTACCTTTCTGGGTAATATTATCTTTGAGGATAGCCACACCATTGCCGCTGACAAGGAAGCTGCTGTTTGTTAGTATGCTACGCCTGTGACAGTATCACAACTCTGTAGTTTCTTGGGTACCTGTACGCTCTTGAAGAAATTCACCCCTCACTTGTCTGAAGTGGCTGCCCCTTTATATTTGGCTAGTGGAAAGACAACTTTGGTTTGGACGCCTGAGTGCGCAAGTGCGTTCTCAGCAGTCAAGGCTCTTTTGTTGCCGTCACCTGTGTTATGACATGTGGATCCTGAGCTTCCTTTTGTGGTTTCCACAGATGCATCTAAATACACTGTGGCTGGTGTGTTGTTGCAGACTGCTGGCATGGGATTGAGAGACCTGTAGGGTATTTCTCCCAGAAGATGGAGGCTTGTGAACAAAATTACATGATTTACAACAAGGAATTGTTGGCTGTTGTGGAATTGTTAAAGCACTGGCATCACCATCTCATGTCAGCACGCCATCCATTTGTAGTAAGAACTGACCACAAAGCTCTTTTGTATTATCAACAACCCAGGGTTTTGTCAGGTTGTCAATCCAGATGGCATGGTGACCTGACAAGATAAAAATTCTGCTACAAGTTTATTAAAGGATCTGACAATCACTTGGCCAATGCACTGAGCAGAAACCCTTCCCATCTCCTAGATGCTAGTATGGATGCCAAGTTTAACACACATAATATGATTCCAGATGAGGCTGTGGTACCCTTTTTATTGCCTCCACCTGCTACACTGGCCACCATGTCCTTAACTGAGGGCGCAGACCTGGACTTATATTCCACAGTTAAGTTTCTGCAACCTTTGTCCAAAGGCTATGCTAGGCTATTAGAGCTAGCATGTGCAAACCCAGTGGGCCAGCCCCAGGGTTATCATAAGATAGGTCCAGTTCTATATCATCAAGGTTGCTTGTGGGTTCCAGAAGGAACTATTTGGGAAGAAATTATGGAGGCTCATCACACCTGTCCAACAGCAGGCCACCCAGAGAAAAACAAAACAGCAAAACTAATCTGCTGCCAGTTTTCCGGGAAAAGTTTGACAGTGCAGGTAGCAGCTTTTGTTTGTGATTGTCTGGTATGTGTTTGATCTAAGGCAAGATGGAACAAGACTACTGATTTTTTGGTTCCTTTACAGCCTGCTTCAGAACCCTGGACGTCTGTGTTGGTGGATTTCATTGGTGAACTTCCCAATTCTAATGGGTTTAACAAAGTCATGGTGGTGATAGATTGTCTCACAAAAATGGCACACTTTGTACCTTTCTCAACCATAATTACTTTGGTGGAAACAGCTAGGTTGTTTTTGAATAGAATCTTCTCTCTACATGGCATCCCAATGGAGATTGTAAGTGACTGTGGGCCTCAATTTATTGATCAGTTCTGGGAGGCTTTTACTGGAATTCTTGGTATCAAATTATGCCATTCCATAGCTTTTCACCCCCAATCTGACAGACAAACAGAGAGAGTAAACAAAAAGTTTGGAGGTCTACCTACGTTGCTACACTAATGTGCAACAAGATGACTGGTGTGATAATCTACCCATAGCAGAGTTCACATATAATAACGCCCCGCACACGTCAACTCAAGTATCACCCTTCTATGCTAATGTGGGGTAAAACCCTTCTTCCAATATGGGTCCTTGTTTGGTTAGCAACATGGAAGAGCAACTGATCAGGCTGCTGCATTAAATCAGGTTCATCAGGAGCTCCAGGTTACTCTTGCTGCTGCTGTGACAACTTACA
Source organism: Entomophthora muscae (assembly GCA_014839935.2). Classification (NCBI taxonomy): domain Eukaryota; kingdom Fungi; phylum Entomophthoromycota; class Entomophthoromycetes; order Entomophthorales; family Entomophthoraceae; genus Entomophthora; species Entomophthora muscae. The sequence goes on along the minus strand of QTSX02006017.1, from coordinate 11,589 downwards.
AGGAATATACAGATCACAAGCGCCAGGAAGGTACCACTTACAGACCAGGTGATTTAGTCATGGTTGATGCTCGCAATATGAAACTGAAGGTTCCCTGCCGCAAGTTAGGGCCTAAGCAAGTTGGTACCTTCAAAGTTGAACGTTGAATTGGACCCTCTTCTTATTGGCTGGATTTACCTCCTGCTTTAAAGATTTTCCACACCTTTCATGAATGTCTTCTTACTCTCTTGAAAGGTACAGAGACTCCCTCTTCTCAACCCATTCTTGCGGAGGGAGAACCTGAGTATGAGTTGAATTGTATTCTGGCTTCCCGCAAGAATTGACGTTGCTTAGAATGTTTGGTGTCTTGGAAGGGTTATCCTGATTCTGAAAACTCCTGGGTTCCCCACTACAATTTTTCCAATTCCCCAGATCTGATTCACAAGTTCTACAAGCGCAATCCCACTGCTATTGATCACTCTGAACTTACCTTAGCTGCAATGAAACTCCCACCTGCCCACAAGAATATATCTTTATCCCATCTCCCAGATGGTGGTATTGTGCCCAGGGCTAAAGCAGAGGGTAATGTAACGGTAGGTTCCATCATGCCAGGAATTATCTGCCCAAGCAAGAAGGCTCAAAAAAGCCGGGAAACCTTTATCAAAATTGACCAAGTTAACAGATTTAAATCAAACAGTTGATTGGAAATGGGTTACAGCTGCTCCAGTCTGTCAGCTGAAATCAGTTCCTCCTTGAAAATTGACATTGATAAATTGGCGTAATTTGAGGGTCATCCAATACAAGCTTGTTAATAAGCATGGTTGTCAGAAATTGGTCACACAAGGGTTCTTTGCAGCCTGGACCAGATACTTACTTGACAATGTGGAAGGAATAGGAGGCCAAGATTCAGGTGGTATTGCTTAGTCAAATTTCTGATATATATTGAATAACTTCCACTGTTTCAACTCTAAGAGTTGAGTCCTCCCAAAATTTTACTCAATAAAAATCATTTATCCCTAGTTCTAATTTACTTTTCAAAATGCATCCTGTGGTTGGGTTGTTACAATATATTCTGTACAATCTAATTCTCAACCAAATCATTTCTGGAAGATGGGGCCTAGCAGTTGGAACTTTGTTGTTGGTGCCGCCCAATGTTAATTTTGCGCCAGCCAATCTTGAAGCCCTTATTCTGGAAACTGAAAATTGTGTTGCCTCCCAATGTCCAGAATTTTATTCTGAAGATATGTTGATGCTGTCTCAGGCCATTTATCTTGGGCTACTTTGGTTAGGATTAATTATTCTGCTTAATCCTGGTATTACAATTGGAAATTTTACAAAAAGATATCTGAAGCCACGTTGGTGATTAATCATTAATTCTATGTGGATTTGGGTGGTAATTTCCCATCACTTAGAAATGGCTTCATACTATCCCGCAATTTCTGTCACACCCATGGGCCAGCCACTGGAAAGGCCAAGTCAATTGATCCTGCAAGGGCCAGATCAAGCACTCCAAGGAATTGACTGCTCTGGTCAGCAGAGCCAGAAGTGAGAGGGGAGGGGCGGTAGGCTTGGGTGATGGCAGGGGGTCTATTAGAGCTAGGTAGGCAGAGGTGTTGTTGTACTTCCTGTTTAATATGAGGAGGTACACAGTGATTCTTGCTGTTGGGGACTAGGTGATATAAATCTTTGGGAGCTATGATATGGTTTACCACATTAAACATTCCAAGGTCCACTGTCTGGGGTCTGGATTGAGAAGATACTTAGTAAAATGCACAGGGGCAGAGGAAGTGTCAGGCAGGCAGTAGTAGCTAGGCACTTCTGGATTTTCATCTGTGGCTTGTTACTTTATCCCTAATTGGAGTTGTTTGGGTAGTTGCAGATGAAAGAGTCTTAGAAACAGGCAAGGTAACATGTTTGTGAACCAAAGGTTCATGGCAAGCTTTGTTTGGTAAGAATGACAATGACTAGTCTTGTTGGGTCTCTCAGACTTATATAGTTACTCACCTGCAGGTGTCTCTCCATGATCTTCTCTGGCATTCTGGGTGCATGTTTGGGCATCCAGTTTATTGGCAACTGGCTGTTTGGAAGACATCTATCATTGGTGCTACCAAGCATTACTGTTTGGACCTCAGGTGTCTTATCTACAACCACCAGATCATCGGTTACTGAGAGACTAGTTATAAGTATGTCAGGAACATCTTCAATTCAATAACCAGACATTATGGTCATTCAAGCCTGCATGAAGTTGGACCTCTCATTAAAAAAGGTTCCCAATCAGGGACCTGTGACAGTCCATATGGAAGCTGTGACACAGGCAAGGGATTATTTGGCCCCAATAAAGACTCTATGCTGAAATTTAAGAGGGTAAGGACTGCCTAGTAGGTAACATTGGCTACTGGAGGCAGAAGTTGAACCAGCTCAGCAGGTAACATTGGATGCTAGGGTTCTGGTTAAGTGTCTCCATCCAGTAGGTAACATTGGCTACTAGGGGTGAGGAATGGAGCAGCCTAGCAGGTAACATTGGCTGTTAGTGTGCGGAATAGGTGTCTCCACCCAGTAGGTAGCATTGGCTACTAGGGGTGGGGGATAGAGCATCCTAGCAGGTAACATTGGCTGTTAGTGTGCAGAATAGGTGTCTCTACCCAGTAGGTAACATTGGCTACTAGGGGTGAGAAATGTCTCTTCTCCCCAGCAGGTAATATTGACTGCTGGAAGAATGTGTAATGTGAGTTAGCAGATAACATTGGCTTCTAGGGAATTGAGGAGCTAAAATAGCTCTACATGCCCTTGTGCGCTTACAGGAGGTCTGTGATTAAGCATCTTACCTAATGAACTGGTAAGGTGTCCTTGTCTGTGCTTCCCTGGAGGCTTTGGGGAGGTCCTAAAGCTACCATTGAGGGCATGGATATGCTCAGAGGCGTTGTCAGGGTGGCTGCTTGGGAAAGCAGCTGCAGAACTTGATGATGATCAGTCCTCTGGTAAGTAAAGTTGGTTAATTTGCACTTGAAAGCTCAGGACCAACCACCTGGGTCAGTAAAAACAACTGCACAGACATGAGGATTATCTGTGGTTGATGGCCTATAATGATGGTCACTTATGGGGTCCAGTCAAACGCTAATTCACCTGAGAAAGACTTATTGCCTGATTATGAGGCATTATTAATGAGGAGTGAAAGTGGAACCAAAAGGTGGTTCAGAGGAAAACATCAAAGTGAAAACTAGTAGGAAGGAATGGATGATCACAGTGAAGACTGTTTGAAGGACTGGTGGATCTTAATAATGATAGAACCTTGGTGGTTCATGCAAAGGAGGAATGTAACTTAGGTGTTGTGGTGAAACAGCTATGAGATATGACGCTATTTACCAGCTTCTATTGGCCAGACTAGGCTATAGGCCTTATCTGTTGTCCATGTAAAGCTTTAGGCTTTATCTGTTGGCTATAGAAGTCCATGGGCCATACATATTGGCCATAGGAGTCTATAGTCCTTATTTGCTGGCTATAAGATTCTATAGGCATTTCCTGTCAGCCATAAGAGTCTATAGGCCTTATCTGTTGGCCATAAGGTGCTATAGACATTTCATGTTGTCTATACAAAGCTAAAGGCTTTGTCTGTCGGCCAGACAAGTCTAAGGATCAAAGATGTCGGCCAGACCATTCAACATGTTACATCTGTTGCTCAGATGAATTACAAGTGATCTGTTAAACTGTCTGTTCCATAATCTGTCCAGATTATGCCCAATTTGCCATAATTGCCTTTATAACAACCAGTTGCCAACTGAAACTGCTGATCTACCTTACAACCACTCTTTTCAGTTGTAATATCCACATAAGACTGTAGCAAATAACTTGATTGATCATCAATATTCCATATTATTGATCAACATTTCAGTTGGCTATCATCTCAAAAATGCCTATATAATCTTCACTTGACTTATGTAATAAATTAGAGACATTTTATTGTAAATCAAATACTGTTGTTTCTCCTTTAACTTAGATAAGTTACTTGTCAAATGCCACTGCAGAGGTGCAGACCTTGGGTCTGTACAACCATGATAGCTCCTGTAAGCTATAAACAGATGTTGAGCTTGTGTTTTAAGCACTGTTAATATAGAGACACCCAGGAATCATAAGTCTGCTGTATACCACTTATCAATTCTGAATCCTCTCTTTCCCCTTCCCCAGTATCCATTGTCTGTCTGGATTCCAACTGATTAACATACACCCACTCCTCTGCCAGCCCTGTTCTGGCTCTGCTGTCTTGTTGCCAACCGGCAACTGAATCTTTCCCAAAGTATATATTGTCTATCTGGTATCCAACTAAATATTATACACCAACTCTATATCTTATCCTGTTGCTCTGTTGCCAACCAAACCTAATCTCTTCTGCTGTTGTTAATACTATGATCTTCATATATTGACCATAGTTGGCAATCCTCAGTTTTATGCTGGCAAGACATATTCTGTTGTACTACACCTTTCCTGGTGCTCACATATCCAAGTACTGCTTAAGCCTGACAACCTATTAGAGCGGTCACCATAGGTGGTTCATAGGAAGGACTAGCTGAAGGACTAGAAGATCATGGTGAAGGACTACCTGGGGGTCTGGAAAATAATAGAGCAGGACTAGCTGGATAAGTAAAGAATGGTTAAGGAGAACCAGCAGAAGTAGATTCAGGAGCAAGGATGTTGGATTTGGACTATTATAAGTAGGATTTTTCATAAGAAAGAAGAAGTAAAAGAATTAATTAAACTGCTAAAAAGATATGATAAAAAGATTTAGATAAATATCTTATAAGAAATAAGAAGGAAAAAAGAAATAATTTACAGAGAATGGACTGTTAATTTATAAAGAATCAATTGAGTAAAGAGGAGTTAAAGAGACCAGAAACATGACAGAGAAACTTTGAAAACAAAGGCTGGAGTTTTGCCAAAATGGTTGAGAGAGGCAAAAAGCAAGCAATGGGTGAGTTCAAAGTGCTAAAATGCTGAGAAAACGCAGAGACACATTGAAGAAATTAGGGTTTGAAAATCCCCTAAGCAAAATATAACGGGAGTTGATCAAGTTTTTCCGGAGAAACGTAACAAGAATCACATAAAAATTGTTCAAAGCACAAAGCAGTTGTTTATCTGGAGCAAGACAGCGCCAGGTTCAAACCAGAGTAAAGAGCAAGTCATTTGGGTAAAAGTTTTGGCAAAACAGTTAAATCTGGTTGTATGATTGGCTGCAGGTTAAAGCCTGTTTGATCACTGTTTTAAGGGCTTTAACTGAAGATTTCAAGCCTAAAAAATGAGAAAAAAAAGCAGGAAAAGCAATGCTTTAATTGGCTGAAGTAAGTTAAAAGATTTAATATATTGTAGAGCAGAAGAAAATGGTTAGTTTAATCCTGGAAAAACCAGAGTTCTGAGAGAAACAAGGACTGAAACAAGGAGCTATAAAAGAGGGTTCAATCTGAGACTTTCCAGGGACTGGATCAAATGAAATAACAAGGCCACTAGAGCTATACAGAGAGATGGAGACCAAGATAAAGGTCCAGGAGCCCAATATAAAGGAGAAGGAGCCCAAGATTAAGGAGATGGAGCTTGAGATAAGGAACTGGGGCCTAAGAAAGAAGCAGGATTCCAGGACTAAAGAGCAGGAGTCCAAGACTAAGTACAAGGAGTCCAAGAGATTGGTGGAGGACCTCAAGTATTGGCACATGTCTTTTGTTTCCCAGACCCCCAGGCCATATATTAGAAGGTTTCCATGAGAATCTTCCTTCTGAAAGCAAATAAAAGCCCATTTTGACCCCTATACATATTTCTGAGATACCTTTTCCCTTAATAGGGAATGACAACTCCTTCCAGTTGGTACCTGGCTATGACCCAGGAAACACTATGGGAACTGGTGAACAAGAACCCCACAAGAGGATTGCTCTGTGGGGAAGGTTATTCCTTGTAGGGAGGCTGGGCAGCCAGGTCAGGCTCCTCAGGGTATGAGGGATGGGTTCCCAAGGGAGTGTGGTTTACTCCTGTGGCCTTGGAGGTGTCATTATTAAGGATAATCCCTACTATAGAAGGGGGTTTCACCTCAGTATTGTGGATGTTGAGCCTGCTGAGCTTGTCAAAAAGAGTAGATATGCACTGTCTCAAGTATCTCAGCTCAACATGGTGACCATCTCCTTGAACGGCCAGGCGGGTAGTCTTCTCAGTCTCCTTAGTGAGCTTTGAGGAGTTTTCTGAGGTGTGTGCAGCCAGGTCAGTGAGGATACCCATGATAGTATCTCCTGCTGCTAACACCCAACCCAGTGTATCCCCAACTATCACAAGGTTGAGTTCAAGGTTCCCCAAAGCCTCTTGATGTGTAGTCAGGACCTGTTTTTGCTCCTCACAATACTGGTGGAGACTCTGTAAGTCCTGATTCTGGCCTTGGGAATCATGGAATAAGGACTGGAGAACTCTTTGATGTTCACCCAGTGTTTTAGCAACTCTGGATAGTTTTGACTGGACCACCTCAAGGACAGCGTGATATAGGAGCTCATAATTCTGAGAAACAACCCTATCTGACTGGTCTTCTAACAGAGCTATGCTGTGTTGTACCTTGCAGTAGAGAGCTTCTGTCTTTGCTAGCCTAGAGTTAATTATCTCTAGTACTGAACTGTGGTCAGCAACTGCTGCAGATGTGTGATTTCACACTCTTTATGGACTGAGTCTGGGAATGGGAAGACTCAGCCAGGTCAGATACCTGGTTGGATAAGGTCCCCAGACAAGGGTGAACTATCCCTTCCAGGTAAGATCCTACCCTGTTGGAGTTATTCACCATGTGTTGCTCCAAGGGTTGGCCATGGTCGAGGGCATCAAGCATTGCCCTTACATCTGCCAGTTGAGCAGGCGTCCCATCTGGTGTCTCAGTAGACTCCTGTAAAACAGGATATGCCACTTGGCCAGGAAAGAGCTCCCAGTGAAGGTTCCCATCTTAGAGGACAGACAGGTATGAATCACCTACCAGAGTGGTACTGGTACCACCATTGTAAGTTACTGGATCAATTTCGGGCATAGTTCAAGGCACAGGGTGTTTGCGCTGAGCCCAGGAGGAGTTCAGACAAGGGGTGAGTCTTGGCAGCTTGGGGATGGGCGCGCTGACAAACCGCTGTACAGGTCTCTCAGGTGGAGCCAACTGATTACAGGGACGCTTATGAGTCCAACCAGCCTGAAAGGCCTGTAGTAACAGGGAGCTCTGAGAAGAAGCTCCCCAAGCTTGAAAGTTCTGAGGGTATTCATCCTAAGAAGCCTGTCTCTGATCAGATGTGGCTGAGGAAGGACTTGAGTCCACCACAGAAGAAGAGCCAGCTCTGGCTCTGGAAGTGATTGGGAGGGTCCACTTGCTGGACTGTAAGTGTGGCCAGATCTCAGGGTCACCATGGTGCTGATTAGGGAGGTAAGGCAGGTACATCCTGCTAACAGAGGCTAGGTTGATGTTGACAAAGGAGGTCAGCAAACTGGCCCCCTGTAGTGAGCACCAGTGTGTGATGCTCACGGAGAAGTGGAAGAAGTGAGGAAGAAACCTCTTTGAAGCTTCTATCTGAGAAGATAGGAAAACTACTATTACAGGGCTGCAGAAGCAGGAAACAGTAAGACACACTTTGATCAGGCCTAGAACACTGACTCTAACTGTTAGTTCTGAAGGGAAATCTTTCTGTTACCTTAGAAGTGGAGGCAAAAAGAAAGCAGAGTCACAAGGAGTCTTTTTAGGGGCTTATGTATTAAAAGATAAAGATATAAGCTAAAGTGCAAAGTATCAGTGATGGTGATAAGTTTCTTTATTGGTAAAGAAAGAGATTCAATTTATAATTGGAGTATTCCTTCACATTGATTAATGTGCAGACAATTGGGAAGAGGATAAGAAGAGGCTGAACTACTTTACATCCAGTAGTAGCCCAGGCTCAACTCAATCTGGTAGGAAGAGTCATACCCATGTTTCACCTCATGGGTGAAGGAGGGTCTGATGCACAGTCATCACAGCAGAGGATGGAGAAAGCGCAGGTGTAGATGGCCTTGGTGGCCCCAGGAAGAAGAAAGAACACAAGTGGAATTGTCCATATGTCTATCTGGGCATGGATCATCCAGAGATAGTTGAAAATCTGGGGGCAAGTGGTAAAGATACCATCAACTATCCAGGTTGACGCCCTTTTCAACTTCATTGGATTCTGCTGAGCTGAGTAGCAGATAATGCAGTCCTTGAAGACTGACCTGTTGTTGTGAATAAGGAAGAGCTCCTCATTTGGAAGCTGCTTAAGCTCATGGGTGAGTGTGAGCTCTGTAAGGACGTCCAAGGCCTTGGAGGAGGGGGATTGACAGTAATTTTTTTATTGCTTATAAACTTAACCTGTTTCTCCTGCGTGGGCACTAACTTGAGATTGTTGAGCTGCAGGTGTTGAAGGGCCTTGATGGACAAACTGGAAGCATGGATGTTGTCATAGGTGGGAATGAATTGCCCAAGATACCACTTGAGCATCCTCATGATTAATCAATTAGAGGGCTCACAGGTGTGCCACCCTTCTTGGCTATGACCTGTTCCCAGCCCTTGGTGTTCAAGTGGGCCTCACAAGTCTTAACCTTACAAACAAAGTGCTTGCTCTTGGTTTGGTGTTTTTGATTGTTACAATTGAAAATGTAAATATCAGCAACTTAGCCAGGACTTCCCTTTGCCGACATGATGGGGAGGTAGCTGGGGAAGCGCTTGGGGACTTTGAACTCTCTGTCCACATCAAGATGTTATGGATGGCCAGTGGATCCCAAGCCACATGATCAGAAGCTTTAAGCTTCTTGGAGTATTCCTCCAGCTCATTTTGGGGGTCAGAGGAAGGAAGAGGAAAGAACCATCAGGGGGAGGAATAGGGTTCTTTGAGGCCTGCTTGGAGGCCTCTTTTTCTAGCCAGAAGAAGAGGTAGGCTCCTTGGCAGCCTTTCCTTTCTTGGTGTGGCATGGCACTTCTTTGTGGGCTCAGAGTCAGCCTCTGACTTGTGAAAAGAGTGATCAGTGAGATCATTGTTGGATTTATTGAGTGATGAGTGGTGAGGGGAAGTTGAAGGTGAAGAGGAAGATAGGGATAGAGGGGGGAGGAGTTGGAGTTGGAGACTTTGCCTTTGCAGGCTTCTTGGCATGCTTGGGGGTGATTGCAGGGTTCTTGGAGCTCTTTGAGGCTTGATGCTTGGTAGGCTTGTTGTTATTGTTTGGTCTTGGCTAAAGAAAAGTTTAGAATTAAAAAATAAATAACTGAAAATATATATTAAATACAAATTTAAATCAAAAAAAATACAAGTAAAAAGTATGAAAATAAAGTCTTATTTAACAAGAAAAAATATCACAAAGTAAATAGAAGCAAATATAAACTCAGATTATAGGTTAAAGCGTTAAAACATAGAAAATATGTGATATTTGATGAAGCCTCAAAGATGTTAGGTTCAGAATAACATCTTAGGGCTAAATTAATGGGAAAAGTTTAATTAAAAATAAAATATATAAAAATTATATGAGGAGTAACAGGGAGAGTAGTAGATTATAATTTCAAAAAAAATTATCATGTGAAAATTTTTATTGGGGGTATAATATTCAAAACTTAGTAAAGTGTCAAGTTTGGCACTGTCAATCAGCTGAAAACCCCTAATTCTCACTGTCAAGTTTCTCAGAGTCAAACAGAAAAATCAAATTTACTATGGTTTTTACATAAAAACTTGCTTAATTTAAAAACAGGTCCAAAAGTTAACCTAAAAGCAAGGCTGTTTCATATACTCAAAAATTAAAAATACAACATAAGTTAAAAATGTAAATGGGTGGAAAGATGTTTATTAATGATAATATTATTATGGGAAAAGCTGAGAGTGTGTTATTTATCATTGTGTGTGTTAAAACGTTAAGAAGCTCTCTGCACTAGTCCCCCAGTTAAAGTGTCAAGTTGGTGGATGTTGAGTGGCGCTTGTAGTGCGTCACTTATTAAGTTAGCCTTAATTCTGAGCCTTTGATTAGTTAAATCTGAAATCAATTGTGTGGATAGTGTCAAACAGAGGGGTAGTCAAGTTTCTGTCTTTTTATAAAATGCATATTGAATCTATTAATAAATTGGGCTTAATTTATGTGGCACCACTTAATTTACAAACCTGGAAATGACATAATGTAAAAACAAGTGGAGTATTTGATTAATTTTTAGACCACTAAATCAAGTTTAGTGGTGCTTGGGAGCTTAATCAATAACTATGAACACCAATAATAAAAATATAATATTAAATAATAAAAGTTATATAAGTGCATATGTGTTTTAATAATGAAATTAGGATTTGGCTTAAAAAGTGTCAAACTGGCCACTTTTCCTTTTAGAGTGTCAAACAAAAGTGATTTTAATTTTCATTAGTAAACTTAATTATAAGCTGCCCCTTAAATTGGGCTTTGAGCTAACAAATTTATTAAACAGAGTTGAATGTCAGGAACCCATCTGCTTGGAAACATACCACCAAGAAGGTGTATGGCTGCGGAGGGGTTTAAACCTGTAACCAGGGAACCAATAGGGACAGAGATCATTCTCATATGGAATAGTTCTCCAAGAAAACAATATTTACTGAGGAGTGAATTAAATCTATCCAGGAGAAAGTAGGCTCCTAGTTAGCTAAGCAAGAAGGCCAAAGCCAAGGGATGGAATAGTGAGGGGGAAGCAGGCTGACTATTGCCCATAACATGTGGTTTCTCCGTAATAGGAGGGTTTGGGGACAAGGGTGTGACAGTATACCATACACCTGGTATCAATTGGCGCCACAATTTATCAAGATATTAAGGAGTGGACAAACCAGAATCTGCTCTGGTTCCTAGCAATATGCTTGCTGTAAAGGCCTGCACATGGAGCAACCAAACCAACCATTTATACCCAAAGAGCTTCCATCAGAAGGACTTGGGTAATATCATGGCCTTGGATTTCAATAGGGAAACAAGCAAGAGAAAATCAACTAGGTTTAAGGAATTGACTTTATTAAATGAACAAGAAATAAAGGCTGACTCTATCAGGCTTATATAGCATCTGATGAGTAGAATTGTTTTTGGATAAGGGGGGTTTGAGAAGTTTGGAGAGTTTGGCAGGGGATACCCAAGAGGGAAGCAAAAGTTGTTTTAAAATATAATAATTTTAAAGCACTCAATTAATTTTGAAGTCCCTGTTGAGGATCTGGATGTACAAGTATTCCAGCCATTGCCATCACACCTAACATCCAGTCATTGCCTGATTTGGTGCCTTTCCAATATACCATTTGATATAACAGAAATGGCAACAAGCCAATATCACATGACTGTCCAGGTATCCAGCAACTTGAACTCATCCAGCACATGACCAGCCCCTGGGTTTGATCCAACTAAAATCCCTGCCACAGCTAAAGCTATATAAGTCTAAAGTATTATCCAATAAAATATACTTCTTCTCTTCCTAATCCTATATTCAAAGCTTCCCCAAAAGGCGCTCCTTATCACTGGTAGCACTACAGTTTTTGACCACACCAATGAAAGAGAAAATGACTGAACAGAACCTGTCCACCTTTGCCCACGTACTCAACCAGGCCACATCCCAGGAATCTGGAAAACGTACTTCTGCGCCCA
>QTSX02006016.1:0-57954 GCA_014839935.2 Entomophthora muscae | reverse complement strand
GCCCATACACAACAATTGACTTACACATCTTAGACTACTTGCAGAGCCCAAAAATAGAGGTTCTGTTGAGTAAGAAGATAATAGTCCTGTTGTGTTTCCAGTTGCTCAGCTACTCCCAAACCATTCCTCCATCCCTTGAGCACCACAGGTGGCAACTGTCAAACATTTCCCTCTTTCCAGCTTAAGAAGCCAGTGGCATTTTTAGTTGTGGGTCAATCTTTTATTGAAAGGTTCTCCATATGCTCTACTCTTATGTATCCTATTATCTTAGGAGTGGGCTGGTGGCAGGACCATAATGTATTGACCTTGCCAAAAGAAAATGAGCTTCAAGTGGACCACTCTTCTGGCATTACCATTTGTATACTGTTGTTAGATATGTCAAAATTAGAGCAATTGTCCCAGACAATCCAGTTGGTTTCTGTTCCTACTCCTGTGAGTTCTGACTTATCAGCATGACTTCAGCCTTGGTCTGCGGCATTTGACGCAACTAGAGGTAAGGTTCTCTCCAAGCATACTCATTTTGACTTTGACTTCAAAGCTACTTTCAATTGGATTTTTATTGTGTCTCTTATTTACCCTTTGACTTTAAAGGATGACACATGCTTGGAAGAGTGGACTTGTCACATGTAGCCAAGGGATACATCTTCATGAAGTCTTCATCAATTTGCTTCCCATTGTTGTTTGTCCAAAAGTCTGATGGGTTACTTAAACCTTGTGTTGACTATGGAAATTCAAACAACATCACAATTCCTGGCCCCTAACTCTTGCCTCTTGAAGAACAGATTTCTAGGTGTGTTGAGAAGGCAAAAGCATTCTCAAAACTTGATTTCTTGAATGCATTCAACCAGATTAGGATCTCAGAAGGAATGGAGTGGTTGACAGCGTTAAGAACAAAGAAAGGTATCTTCTAGTTCTGAATTATGCCTTTTGGATTGAAAAATGCCCTGGCTTGCTTTCAGCAGATGATTGACTCAGTTTTGGGAGATATCCTAGGTTTATGTGCCATTGCGTACATGGACAACATCTCAGTATTCTTTCCAGATGAGGAGTTGCATAAGGCCCATCTGTCAGCAGTTGTAGAGCGTATCCTTCAGGTCAATTTGATCATCAAAAGGCATAGGCGTAAATTATTTAAATGTAAGGTTAACTTTTTGGGTAATATTATCTTTGAGGATGGTCATACTATTGTCCTAGATAAGGAAGCTGCAGTTTGCAAGTATGCTACTCCTGTTACAGTATCTCAACTTTGCAGTTTCCTGGGTACCTGTACCTTCTTGAAAAAGTTTACCCCTCATCTGTCTGAGGTGACGGCCCCCTTGTATTTGGCTAGCAGGAAAACAACTTTGGTCTGGACACCTGAGTGCGCAGAAGCGTTTGCAGCAGTCAAGCCTCTTTTGTTGTCCTCTCCAGTTCTATAACATGTAGACCCAGATCTTCCTTTTGTGGTCTCTATGGATGCATCCAAACATGCTGTGGCTGGTGTGTTGCTACAAACTGCCAACAAGGGTGTTGAAAGACCAGTGGGGTACTTCTCCCAGAAAATGGAAGCTCAGGAACGCAATTACATGATTTGCGGCAAGGAATTGTTGGCATTTGTGGAATCTTTGAAGCATTGACATCATCATCTCATGTTGGTGTGTCATCCTTTTGTGGTGAGAGCTATCCATAAAGCTCTCCTGTACTATTGTCAACCAAGGGTTTTGTTGGGTTGCTAATCCAGATGACATGGGGATCTGACAAGATACAAGTTCCGCTACAAGTTTATTAAGGGAATTGATAATTACTTAGCAGATGTGTTGATCAGAAACCCTTCCCATCTCCCAGATGCTAGCATGGACATCAAGTTTAACACGCATACTTTGATTCCAGATGAGGCTGTGGTCCCCTTTATATTAACTACACCTGCTATGCTTGCTACCATGTCCTTAAACAAGGGCACAGACTTAGACTTATATTCCAAAGTTAAGTTTCTGCAGCCTCTGTCCAAAGTTTATGATAGGCTATTGGAACTAGCATGTGTGAGCCGGGCTGGTCAGCCACAGGGCTATCACAAGATAGGTCCAGTTTTATATCACCAAGGTTGCTTGTGGGTTCCTGAAGGAACAATTCAGGACAAAATCATGGAGGCCCATCATACCTGTCCAATGGCAGGCCACCCTAAAAAAACAGTGGAACTAATTTGCCGCCAGTTTTCCTGGAAAGGTTTGACAGTGCAGGTAGCAGCTTTTTTTAGATTGCCTTGTATGTGTTTGGTCCAAGGCAAGCTGTAACAAGACTACTGGATTACTGGTTCCACTGCAGCCTGCTGCAGGGCCCTGGATGTCAGTGTTGTTATATTTCATATATGAACTTCTAGATTCTAATGAGTTTAATGCAATCATGATGGTGGTAGATTAATTCACAAAAATGGCACACTTTTTACCCTGCTTAACCATAATTACTTTAGTGGAAACAGCTAGGTTGTTTGTGAATAGGATCTTCTCCCTACATGGCATCCCAATGGAGATTGTAAGTGACTGTGGGCCTCAATTTATTGCTCAGTTTTGGGAATCTTTCACTGGAATTTATGGTATCAAATTGTGCTGTTCCACAGCTTTTCACCCCCCAATCTGACAGACAAACAGAGAGGGTAAACCAAAGTTTGGAGGTCTACCTACGTTGCTACACTAATGCGCAACAAGATGAATGGTGTGCTAACTTACCCATGGCAGAGTTCACATATAATAATGCCCCACACAAATCAAATCAAGTCTTGCCATGTTATGCCCATGTGGGTTACAATCCCTTGTACAACATGGATCTTCAGTTAATTAGCAATGTGGAAGCTGCAACTGATCAAGCTGCTGCATTGAAACAGGTTCATCAGGAGCTTCAGGTTACTCTTGCCGCTGCCGTGACAACTTAAAAGGAATACACAGATTGCAAGCGCCAGGAAGGTCCTACCTACAGGCCAGGTGATCTAGTCATGATGGATGCCCGCAATATGAAATTGAAGGTCCCCTGTTGCAAGTTAGGTCCCAAGTGAGTGGGTCCCTTCAAAGTTGATTGTCAAATTGGTCCCTCTGTGTATTGGTTAGATTTACCCCCATCCTTCAATATTTTTCATACCTTCTTTGAATGCTTACTCACTCCCTTTAAGGGTACTGAAACTTCTTATTCCCAACCTATTCTTGTGAAAGGAGAACTTGAGTATGAGTTGAATTGTATTCTGGCTTCCTGTAAGAACCAACTCCGGTTGGAATATTAGGTGTCTTGGAAAGGCTATCCCAATTCCAAAAATTACTGAGTTCCTCATTATGATTGTTCCTATTCCCCAGATCTTATCCAAGAATTCTATAAGCACAATCCCACTGACATTGGTCATCCCAAGCTTACCTTATCAGCAATGAAACTTCCTCCTGCCCATAAGGACTTCTCCTTATTCCATCTCCCAGATGGTGGTATTGTGCCCCGGGCTAAAGCAGAGGGTAATGCCACAGTAGATTCCATAATGCCGGGAATTATATGGCCAAATAGGAAGGCTCAAAAAGCTGAAAAATCTTTTACAAAATTAACCAATGTAACAGATTTGAACCAAATGGTTGATCAAAAATGGGTTATGGCTGCTCCAGTCTGCCAGCTGAATCTGATTCCCCCTGCAAACTGATGTTGATAAATTGACGTAATTTGAGGGTCACAAGATATGAGCTTATTAATCAGTGTGGTCATCAGAAGTTGGTCACTCTAGGGTTCAATGCAACCTAGACTAGATACTCACTTGACAATGTGGAAGGAATAGCAGCTCAGGATTTAGGTGGTATTGCTTAGTCAATTTTTGATATATATTGAATAATTTTCACTGTTTCAACTCTTAAGAGTTGAGTCCTCCCAAAAATTTACTCAATAAAATCAATTATTCCCTGGTCTAACTTTACTTTTGAAAATGCATCCTGTAGTTGGCCTTTTGCGCTACATCCCCTACAATTTAATCCTTAGCCAGATTATTATGGGAAGATGGGGGCCTGCTGTCAGTACTTTGTTGTTGTTGCCCCCAAATGTTAATTCAATGTCTGTCAATCTCAGAGCTGTTCCTACTACCATCAAAGCTGAATCTCATGTGCTATCTAAATGTCCTAAATTTTATGCTTAAGACACTCTGATTCTCTTGCAGGCCATCTATTTAGGGCTTTTTTGGTTGGGGTTAATTATTTTACTTAACCTTAGTATCTCATTTGGAAATTTCATAAAATGGTATCTGAAGCTGTGTTGGTGGTTAATCATTAACTCTATGTGGATTCAGTGGGTGATTCCCCACCATATGGAGACAGCTTATTATTATCCTGTGATTTCTGTCACACCCAAATGCCATGATGCGCAAGTTACTTCCGGACCTGGGTTAGAGGAAGCTTGGGGTCCTGCTGCAGGAGGTTGAGAAAAATTGGTTTGCCTTGGTGATTTGGGACTTGGGGGCCTTCTTTGGCTTCTTGTCTGTCCCAATCAAATTCCCCTTGTTCATTATTCTGGCTCAGGTGAATTGCAATTGGGTTGCAATCTGGTCCCATGTCAGACCCTGCAGGTTCAGTGCCACAATTTTGGAGAATTTGATCAGTAATTATTTGTTGCTTGGGGCACTGGGCTGTGGAAGCTGGAGCCTGATTGGCTGAGGGGATTGCAGGTTGAGTGCTGGCAGGAAGTAGTTCCAAATCAAGGTTGCCATCCTGATTGGTTAGTTGATGGGCAGCTTTTGTGGGGTTGGGTACAGGAGTGGGGGCAGAGCTAGACACTAAGTGACTACTGAACAAGTCAAAGCCATAGGGGTCAGGGGTCAGGTACAGGTTGGCTTCCTCTTTACAGCCTCAAAGGCTTGGGTGTAAACAAGTGCCTCCACGTTCTGAGCCTTGCCTCCATTGAAGCTGGCTTTGCTGCTGCTGGCTTGGTTGCTGGTGCTATCAAAAATGTTGCTAGTAAAAACCATTGTAAAAAAACTAGGATAAAATCACTAAGAGTAGAAGTTTAAAATTTTATGTTTATTTTTATTGTAATCACCATTCCATATTTGGAAGGTTCTCAAAACCATTATACACAAATAAGGATCCATGAAATTGAATAAAATGCCTCTGTTCCTAAATTGGATAGCTGCTGATTGGCTGTTAAAATGTTAATTTTCTATTTTAGGCTGCTCATACTACACATCTTGTGTGACTTCATTTTGATTTGTGCTTGTGGAATCTCACTTCCTAATTGCTCAAATTTTGTTTCATTTTAGTCATTCTGTTGGTGCCTCATATGAATTCTGATTGGATTATAATATACCCTGAAATAGCATCCATCCATTTCACTTGTTGCGTCAGTTTATTTTGTTTGTGGTTTGAACTACTCTGCTTGATATTTGCTATAATTTTGTATAATGGACTAGTAAAATTTTGTTTTTTATTTTACAGTTCACTTATTAACTGAAAATATTTAAATTATTTGAATCCTGAATCTTGCGCAACTTGGATTTTGTTCAAATCTGAAATCATTTTGTTTAAATCTGAGGTGTTTTTGGTTGTTGCCATAGCTTTTAAAACTACTATAATAAACTTTATCTAGACCTTTTCTAATTTTTTGACCTTGGTAT
This sequence comes from Entomophthora muscae, assembly GCA_014839935.2. NCBI lineage: Eukaryota > Fungi > Entomophthoromycota > Entomophthoromycetes > Entomophthorales > Entomophthoraceae > Entomophthora > Entomophthora muscae. The sequence continues at coordinate 52,355 of QTSX02006016.1, read as the reverse complement.
AAAATTAATTTTGACAGTCAAAATGCAGAAAGTTTAAACGCTGACTGTTGCCCTTCTCAGTGTGATCCTCATGTCACTTGTTTCATCATGTTTCTGCATTGTGAGTCATGTAAATGGAGATCTCTGTAATCCAAAATTGTGTGGGGCATTCCATTTGCGCCAGCTTGCTTTGGGCAGATTGGATCCATGCTATAGTGTTGTTATCATTTACGCCTGAAAACAACTCTAAGACAGTGCTGCAAAGTTGCTGAGCCTCAAGAGCAGACATGATACTTTAATTGTCAACTTGTGGTGTGACAGTGGATTTCTGGAAGAACCATTGGGAAGATAGGGTGTTGAAGGCAGGGACCGGCATCACCATATTATGATACAGTACATATACTTCTGGAATTTTTTTCCCTGGTGTGTAGGGAGTCTGGTCCATGGGGAGTCCAGACATGATTCTTGTGTATATTTTTTGACCACAACAAGTACAGACAACAAGAGGAATTTTGAAAAGAAAGGTAGGATGGGGAACCTATCTGTGCTACCAATGTTGTAAGTGTGCTATTTTAGCAGAGTTACAAGGAAAAAAATAATTGGAGACTAGATAATATTATTTATTGGGATGTAGAAGTTATATAGTTATTGTGAATCAGCTAGAGGGAGCATGATTGTGAAGATCACTCAGTTGGATGGTTGAGGGGGTGGCTTGATCTTGTTAGTGAGTCAAGCGCTAAATTGATTCATAAACTTTAGAGGGATCATTATCTGCTCATATTTCTGTTTCTGGAAATTCAAGTCAACTTCCAAGTTTGGCTACAGGTCACTGGGAAGTTGGATTGTGGGTCTTAAACCTATTTAGTCGGAACATTGTCTGGGGAAACCCCCCATTGTTTCAACACTATTATTTCTCTCTGTGTATTTCCATTCCTAAACCCAATTGAAGAGGTATTTGGGCGGCTCAAGTGAGTTGTCAAGTGGGGAGCACTATCCAGGATGGAGGACCTGTTTGATTTGCTGCAGGTTGGGGTCCATACCCTTTCAGCTGAGACTGTGGCCAAGTTTTATGCCCATACTGATTTTTTCATCCCAATGTGGTTGATAATCAGCCAATAATTAAAGGACTTATCTATTTCAAATACTTTATTATATGTTAATTTTTTATTTTACAATTTATCTTTTTTTTATTATGTTTAAATTTATAGATGTTCATTTTATATTTAGATATTGTCAAACCTGCAATCAAATAAAGCAGCACCATTAAAACAGATGTTTAATTTTTGTATTTTAAATTAAACTATTTTATTATATTCTGTTATGTCTATACCAAACACTCATTACCAAAGCATAATGACTATATGATAATGGCACTACTGGCAATAAATATAAAAGTCAATTAAAAAATTAAATGAAAGGTGCTCAAGTTATTTGTGGGTTTTAATTAAAAAACATAATTATTTCTGTATAAAGACCTTCTCTGATTTTTTTTGTTTAGTAATAGTCTGCTATTCTAAAAAGGCTGTTTAAAATTAATTATAATAAAAAATAAAAATAAAATACTTTTTTAATATATGTTAAGAGGAAAGAGACTGTATTCACTTACGCTTATAGTGGGTTCATCTATATACAGCCACCTGGCAATAAAGGTGGCTCACAAACTTCACTGCCACACTGTAAACAGTGGATTCACTGTGACTAAAATATTCCTGCCTTCTAGCAAAAGGGAGGATTATTAGGTGTGAATGCAGGATTAGCTTTTCTGGAAGGACTGCAACCTCATAAATTCCAGCCAGGACCTGGATGTCCTGGATCGCATGGTCAACCAAGTTGTAACCTGGGGGACCTTCTTCCTGTCCAGGGAGAGCCTGGCCTTGTCAATTCCAATGAGAACTCTATCCAGGTCCTCCATGCTAGCACCCATCCCAGAGTAGAACAGAAACCCCAGGTAAACTACCAGATGAAGCCTTTGTCCAACAAAGGCTTCATTAAACTCACACAGCTTATTGTATACCACACTGATTTTCTTCTCATGCTTTGTCTTGGCAAAGGTAAGCTCCATTGCCAAAGGGACCCCCGCCTTGTTGTTGCTCCAGGCCAGCCTGAAGTCAGGCAGGAGGATCTTTGTCTTATTAAATGGGAGCATCCCCAGGACTTCCCAAACAATCTCAATGAATTTTATACAGTAAACTCCACTGAGGGCCACCAGGTCTAGGCGGACCAGTTAGTCATCCTTGTAGGTTTTAACTGCCCAATTGAATGCCCTGTCATCATGGGTTAACCTCATAAGCACGTCCTGCAACATTGGGAAGGTATGGGTACATAATCCTTCAGCTTGCACACAACAGGAGGTGATAGGGCCAGCTGTTTGCTCATGTGTTTTGCATATTTTGTGTTGAAAGTGACAGAAACATAAGGAACCAGAACCTTGCACATTACACTGTTTATGTGGTTTAGGGTGCTACCTGCAGGAATTACCAAATTAAGCATATTGCTATATAATGAAAATACTAGGGGAACTGATGCCCTTTCTTGCGTCCTTGATCAGAGAATTTAACATCAGACATAAAGGATCAATTATTAATTAGTTGCTAATTGATGCATCTGCAATTAGCCGCAGATGCTTTGGATAGTGACCCATCAAAATGAAAGTCATTGAGGCAATTAGTGGCCCATTGGAGCTGACAAAATATGTAACAATTATTGACCCATCAGAGCATCAGCGGCAAGCTGCAGATGAGTTAATGATTGACCCATCAATTTGCCCCACTATTGCTTTTGATTAGTACCCTTCCTCCCAGCTACAACAAGCACAACTCCCTTTAATTATGTCCATTCTAAAACCCAATTATAGATCCTATTCCCAAGAAATGGCCCTTTTCTTGCTGCAACCACCTGACCCAAAATCACATGTCTAGATGATCCTGACCCACCCAATATGAGCCCTTTCTTTCCTGAATATTCTCTAAGATGTTTTATTCCTTCAAGAATAGCTTGGTTTATGCCAAGTCCAGGACTTAGTAGTAAGAATAGCTCACCCCTCACCTTTCCCCTCATCTTTTAACTATAAAAAGCCCTCAAAGAACCCTAATAAAAATCTTGAATAAACATAACGCCAGACTTATATTTCTTAAACTACTTGTAAAGCCCAGTATAAAGAGGTTCTGTTGAGTAAGAAACTAGTATTCTTGTTGTGTTTCCCCTATTTGCTGCTCAGCTACCAGAACCTTACCTTTAGTATCCTTGAGCATCACAGTCAATGATTTTTAAAAAGGTAAGTTTTTGGAAAAGATATTACCTTTTTTACACGCTTCTTTGCCAGATGCTTTGGCTGGCTGGGCCATATTTGGTGTAACCAACTGTGCAGGAATCTTGATATCCTCCTTGCAGGACCTCTTGGTGGGCTTGAAATGATCATACATCTTGGGGTTGTCAGCCCAGATGGACAGCGCAGAAAGAGTGAACACCTTAAACTGCAGGCCCTTAACTATGGACTTCTGTACATTTAGAAGACTGTCAGGGATCCAAGCTTGGGTGGCCAACCTGTTGTTTTCAGGGATCACATGGACCAGGTTTTTTGTGGGCAGAGCCCACCACAAGAGAGGAGCTAACTTAAATAGGTAGGAGAAGAACTTCCCCACCCAGGGCCATAGGCTGGCAGCCAAGATTATAGTGTCTATCACCCCTATGAGAGTGATATACACAATCCAAAACAGCTTGCTAGAGTGATTGATTGGGAGGTTGAGTGAGGAGGCAGACATTAGCTTGGGGGTCATGGGTGTTTCCATATCAAGTTTATAGGCAGAACATTGAACTTGCCTCTAAACCATTTTGGTGTTGATAGGATCCAAGGTCCTTGACAGTTGTATCTAACTGCTGATTTTGTGCAGGCCAAGGGTTCTAGTTCAAGGATCTTTTCCAGGGTTTATTCCTTATACTTGGGCTTTAGAGGGTACAACGTGAAGTGGAAAGGACCAAAGGGAACACCTGGAGGACAGAAATCTGCGGGCAGAGGAACAGGTGGCCCAGATGATCTTGTACTGATTTGATAGATGACAAAAACAAAATAAGTCAGTAGCTGTGTAAGCCAAAATAACATAATTTTTATTCAAAAATGACAATAAATTTGGAGTGTGAGATCCTTGGGTCTATATAGTACCCCCACCTTCAAACTTAAAATTTTCCATGGTGGGTTCATCAGGGCATCAGAAAATATGGGGCCAAGGGATCTGGCTCTTTGGGTTCAAAGGCGTCAAAATGGCACCCAGGCTGGGAGTTTGTCGGGAATTTCTTTCCTGACTCCCTTAATTGTATTGAAGGTTTTAACAGCATTATATCAGAACAAACAACAAAAGCCTTCTGGGTATGGATGACTCTGCCTTGAAGCCAGACAGGAATCAAACTCCGAACCCTAAGGAAGAGTCAAATGTTAGTCTATCTGCATCAAACAAACTTAGATTACATTTTTATTTGAATTCAATTCATTCAAAATTTGCTTTTGCACTTGCTTTCAACTTCAAACTGGTTAATAAGCAAGTTGAGGACGTCACTTACTGCTCCTCATCTGATTGGCTGCTTGCTGCTGGTCTGCCACTCTGGAATTTATCATTCCTATACCTTGACCAAGCTCTGCACTTGACTTACACTGTGATACAGCCAATGAACCGCTTAATTGTGCCTAATCTTGTGGCTTGTTTCTTTTGCTTCTCTTTTTATAATAACCTTGTACATATTATTAAGGTCTAGATTCACTGGAACATGGTAAAATTGATAATTTCAGCCATAAGAGTAATGCAACCACAATGTAAATCCTCTCCCATCCCACTATCCTTTTAAATTGTTTCAGCCTCCATTTTAAGAGTATTTAAGTGGGATATCCTTATGATTCCTACTTGTTCCAACAATAAAGATTTTATCCTACACCTGCTACTCCTTATCTTTCTGATAAACATATTTTTGAAGCCATGAGAGGAATTCTATTCCTATCCTGGTTTATGGATTACTTCTTGTCAGTGGTATCAACCTTGGAAAACCCAACACCTACAACTGACTGGTACAACTCTTCTCCAGATGACGCCCATCAAAAGGAATCCCTTGCCTATGGATGGTTCAAATACCCTTCCAGCCACTGGGGACGTAAATTCCAATATGGTAGTTTGTTTACTCCACCTCCTACCAAACCTGCTCTGGTTAGACCTTACGCCTCCTTTTACCTCTTGATGTACTTGGTGGGTTACTATCTACTTGGTTGTTTCAGTTCTATGTTTGGAAGTTTTGCTTACCTAGGACACCTTGCAATGGTCACAGTTCCTATTGGCTTGGTAATAGCAGGATTGAATTTAGGGGCTTTGGCCCACCAGCTAGGGAACTTGTTCCCTGCCAAGTGGGTCCCTGACAGAGTTCTTTCATTTTTCAAAGATCTTGAATTGGCAGCTTGATTCTCTTGCTCTAGGGTCACATTAATGGGGTTAGGTCACAGTCCTGCGCCTTTTTCTGGAGATGGCTCTTGATTGGCCACTAGTGTAGACTTCAAGCTCATGAAGCTAATGGCCGTAATTTTGTTGCCTCCATTAGGCGCCTTGATTATTCCCTCATTTGGTGTGACAATTCCTCAGGTTTGGCTGGCTTCACCTTTTGGGCAATCACTCTTAGCCTCAGCTTGCAAGGACTCAACCTCAAGAAAACGCAGGCGGGCGGCCCTTCTGTCCTCAGGGCTGGCAGCCTGCGGCGTTCAGAGTTGGGGTTTGAATCCTGCTCTTGGGCCTGGGTTTCAAGGGGAAAATAATTGACATTCCTGACAAAGATGCTAAGTTGTCTTATTTGATGTATCAGGCATCTTAGTCAGCAGGGCCTTTGTAGATACCTTGTCAATCCCCCCCTGCAGCACAGCAGATTTCACCTTTGCAATTTCAGAGTTTAAAGATATAGACAGAAAATTAAAGCAGAGTCAAGGTCCTTTAAAAGCTTCACCAGTTCTCTCATTGATTTTTTACTAACCTTTTCATATGTTTTTATACTTTAATTTTCAAACCTGTTGAGATTAACAAAAACGCTCAGTCTAAAAACAAAATCAAATTGGATCCAAATCTATTGTAATTTGAAATAAATTCCTTGATTTTTTTATTTTTTTTAGACTGAGTTGTTTTTGTTTATCTCAACAGGTTTGAAAACTACTGTAGCTTTTGTCCCAATAAACTCTGTGTTATTTTGATCATATTTCATATTTGTTCATTCTTGTTTGTTTTCATACTTAATTGTAATATCCCATTCTTTGCCCATTGTGTATATGTTTTTTGTTTATCTCAATATGTGTTGTTTGCTTTGTGTTTTGCCATACTTCTATAATTGCTGCACCTTTTTAACTCTTTAAAAAGCCTCCTGTGAAAGAATTAACAACAATTTGGTGATCAGCTAAATTTAATTTAGAAAATTATATATTTATTGTGTTTAGAGAAGTTGTTGCTGATCCAAATTCAAAACCTTAATGATAAACTTTAAGCTAATTAGGAGCTGTGTGAGAAAGTGATTGTTGACATAAAGGGTCATTTAATAATTTTTTGATACATGTGCGCTAATTAATCTGTCTGGCAGATTGTTTTGCCATTGTGCACCATTGCCGCTATGGCAAGTTGTTTGTGGACTATTGCCCAATCAGCTGCTGGGTTAGCACTAGTTCACAATCAAATTTTCATAGTGGAAATGGCACACAATGGCAAAACAACCAGCCAATCATATTAATTAGCACACATGAATCAAAGAATTATTGAATGTCCCTTTATGTCACACCAATCACTTTCTTGCATGGCTCCTGATTGGATTAAAGTTTATCATTAAGGTTTTGAATTTGGATCAGCAACAACTTCTCTGAACAAATAAACATAGAATTATCTAAATTAAATTTAACTAAACATCAAATTGTTGATATTTTGTCACAAGGGGCTGTGTTTAAGTGCTAAAAATAACTGTGTTCTGGATCTAGATACATGGCATAGTAAATATATGATTTTATAGAAATAAGCTGAACATAACAAATAAAACCAACTATAAACAAAGAGAACATGAACAATTGAAATTCAGAATAAATAATATAAATAGAAATGTTTGACAGCAAGGAGTTTATTTGGGACAGGGGTAGTTTTCTATTTGGCAGAATAGCGCAGGAAAGAAGGCGTCAAGACCATACTAGCCTGGGAGGTCTTTGACTGAATGAGTGGGGCTGATAGGTTGGGATTGGCGGTGGTGAGGGTTAAACCAAGTGGATTAACTGTAATGGCCACCATATAACACTTGTTATATTCCTTGTCTATCATTGGTTGTATTAGTTAGTAGACTGCTGTGGCCCAAGAAGGTAGATGCTTGTCCTTACATGATTGGTTGCCCCTGTTTACGTTGAAAACCATTTGAGCAAACAAGTCAGCCACCATTTGGCAACCAAAGAGAGACTTGTGGTCTAGGACAACAAGATAAGGATCATTGAAAGCCTGTGGGTGGCGCTGCCGGATAGTGTCTCCAATATTGAAGAACACAACATCAGCCAGATTGATGTCTGCATGACTGGCTGGGTAGACTGAGACCTGATACCTGCATCCTTTGATTGAATAGAGAGTGGTGGAGCTACCCTCCATCTGGTGGCTCAAGAAATCCCAGTAGGTGGAATTTGGTCTATCCCAGGAGTCCAAAAATTCACTGAGGATATGGCTATACCTATAATCATTAGTGTAATCAGAGTTTGTCCAATAATAGACAAAACCCTTCATCAAAACAGCCAGGAACACACCAATAAAAGTTCCCCGCTTGACATTCTTTCTTTTATACTTGGTGGCAGCTCTTTCTTGCTTGCCAAACTTATCAAAGGTAATTGATAGCTTGTAATAAGCAATGAACATGATGACATTGAACAAACTTGTCAGGCATAAGACCAGAGTGGACTCAATGGCATGATCATATGGGAAATCCTCACTGCCTTTTCATTGATCCCTGTTGCAGTTGATCAGTACCCGGACCAAAGCCACTTTCCTGTGCATCCAGAACTGCACCATGTGCTCAGAAACCCATATGCTATGGTGTGCAAGTTGCTTCCAGACCTGAGTCAGTGAAAGTGTAGAGTACTGCTACAGAAGATCAAGCATAATGAGATGTGTGTTGTTGATCTGGGGCTCTGGGGCCTTCTTCTATTTCTTGGCCATCCCAATAATGTTCTCCTTATCCATTAAGTTTTTGAATTACTGCATGACAGTGGCTTGGGTGAATTTTAATTGGGTGGCAATCTGGTCCCAGGTCAGGCTACACTGGTTGAGTGCCACAATTTCCTGAAGAAATTGGGCAGTGATTATCCTGTATTTGGGGCACTGGGCTGCAGGTACTGAGGCCTGATTGGCTAAAGGGGGAGCAGGTTGGCTATTGATGGGCAGTTGTTCCAAACTAGGGTTGTCATTCTGATTGACTGGTTGGTTGGCAGCTTGTGCAGAGATAGGTAAGAGGGTGGGGGCAGAGCTGGACACTAGGTGACTACTGAACAAGCCAAAGCCAAAGAAGTCAGGAGTCAGGTACAGGTCAGCTTTCTTGTTACTCACATCAAAGACCTGGGTGTAGACAGGGGCCTCAACGTACTGAGCCACACCTCCACTGAAGCTTTCTTGGCTGCTACCTTGTTCACTGGTGTCGTCAAAAATGTTGTTGGTAAAAACCATTGTAAAATAAAACCTAGGAAAAATCACTAAAAGTAGAAGTTTAAAATTTTATTACTTTGTTTTTATTGTAATCACAAGTGCCAGAATTTTGGGATATTGACTAATTAATGGATTTGACCAATTATTGCAGGCCAGCTGGCAATTGCTCTTTGAAATGGTTTCAATAGAATGATGTGGGCCGCAGGTTGCAGGATCAATGAATCAACAACCAAATCATGTCCTGGCATTAATAATTTCATGTATTCCTAATTAATAGTGAAACATGCAGATATTGTGCAATTAATTAGTCCACCTCAATAACCACCTCAAACATGCTTCCCATATATAATTACTATTCTAAACTTTAATTACATTCTAGAACAAGGGCCATCATATGGGCCATCATCTGAAACACTTCTAGAAGAGCCCAAAATAGACTGGGATGTCAAGCCAAACACTCTAAGATAAAAGGCTTTGAGCCTATTGTATTAGAGTAGCTCTGATTGAGGAATAATCATCTCCACCAACTAGTAGCCAGGTAGGCTAGCTAGCCACCTGAAACGTGGTCCAGGTCCACAGCTACTCCACTCACATTGAGGGATAGTTGCACAGCTTCAGAAAGGATACTAAGCTGTGAAAGTTGTCAAGCAAACTTCCATCACAAACCGCACACACTCAAGGTTGGGCCGAGCTAACTTGGAAAAATGCGGGCAGCCGGGCCAGCCTCTATATCAGTCTTCTAATAAAGAGTTGATATTTCAAATCCTTTCCCTAGTTTGATTCTAATTAAGTGGAGAGCAAAAGATCATACTGTTGCCATACAGTATTAAGCCTTATAGTAAAATATAGAGACAACAACTTATGAACCTATATCCATAAGTAGGAAGAACCGTCCCAAATCCTTCAGGCCTTGGGCCCTGTCAGAATTGCTACTTCTGATGACAACAAAATATTTTGGGCCAAAGGTTATGCCAAAGTCACAGGTTCTCTGTACTTTTCTAATGTTAGAAGACTTAGGATATCATCTGGCTGATGATAAAATACCATGGTCCACAATTTTCTGACAACAAGGTATATTTGAAAAGTTCTTAAAACCATTATAAACAAATAAGGAGCCATGAAAATGAATAAAATGCCTCTGTTTCTAAATTAGATAGCTGTTTATTGGCTATTAAAATGTTAATTTTCTATTTTAGGCTGCACATATCACACATCTTGTGTGATTTCATTTTATTTTGTGTTTGTGAAATATTGCTTTTAGGTTGCTCTATTTTTGTTTGATTTTAGCCCTTCTGTTGGTGCCTCAAATGAATTCTGATAGGATTATAAAATATTCTGGAACAGCATCAATCCATTTCACTTGATGTACCAGGTCATTTTGTTTGTAGTTTGAACTAAGTCGTTCAATATTTGATTGATTTTGGTTCTAGTGTTAGTGATATTTTGTTATTGTTTGACATTTTTCCAGTTCACCAAAAATACTTAGATTATTTGATTCCTGAATCTCATCTGACTTGGGGCTCACTTAAATCTGAGTTCATTTTGTTTAAATATGAAATATTTTTGCTTGTCACCATAGGCTTTAAAGCTACTGTAATAAATGAAGCAAATAGATTCAATCAACTTACCAAAATCAAGCTGCATGAATCCAGAAAATATGTTTTCACACTGCTTCTAGGGTGCCATAATGAAACCTGAATCTAGCTAAGTGGTTCCTGGTCCAAGGAGAGATATAAAGCTGAATTTAATAAATTAATTCAATATATTTTACTGTATTCTGAGACTAGTTTTACTTAATATATTTAAATTAAATTTCTTACTTAAAAAGTGTTGCAACCAGGTTTCCAGCCTTGCCTGCTAACGTATCTTACAATACACAGGGGGCACTCGATGAGCCGCCCCTTGACATATCTAACATTATGGATTAATCTGATGGCAGCAGCGAATGGTGGGTACTTCATCCCAATTAGGAGCGTTGCCAATTTGACCCGCTGATCCCCGCATGAGTTATTCCTCAGCCCCAAACCCTACATGGAACTCCCCACTATGCCACCCCCTTGTGGCTTTCCCCATATAGCATATAAATCACAATATTCTACAATAAACGACACCTTATTCTTATTATTCTGTCCTTTCCTATTGGACTGTTGTCTTCCCCAATTCTAAGTACTGAACTCTCATTGGTTCAGTTGCAACAAAAGCTTTCTTAAAGGATAATTCAACTTTTATTTATTTAAATTAAATTGCATATTCTAAGTAACAAATATAAAAAATTAATCTAAATAAATGGAGCAACTTTTAAGTTTAGCAAGGCTAAAATAATAACTTAAAATTTTAATGATGTATTTTTGAATTATACCCAAATATAGATATGATATGTAGCTTTAAAACAAGCTATTGAACATTAAGATTGGCTTAGTATTTACAGAGATACGTTATTTTTAGTTTTTTAACATTTACTAAGAGTGAATTTAAATACATCAAATCGAGTTTGAGCCTTTGATTATAACGCAAGCCCGATTCTAGCATTTTACTCTATATATCAGCATTGAGAGAAGCTAGATTTATCATGGTTATAACGATTTTGATCGGAAACATCTTAATTTTATATCTGAGTACTTTAAATTTCATGAAAATCATTCTATCAAGTCTCAATATTATTATTGCCAGTTTACTCCACTGACATCTTATTAGGATGAAGCTGTGGCAAGCCAGGTTAACTTTGAAACAATCTGCAACCACTTGGATCAGCTGATGCATCTGAGTGAAATATTCTATAATTTCGCTTGAAAATGAATCAATTCGAATTGTGAAAGCCATCTCTTACTTAAACTGTGTATATATGTATAATTTGAATCGATTTCTTTAAACTGACCATAATCTCTATACTCCAGTGAATTCAATCGTCATCAAGGAATTAAAACATCCAATCATATAAAAGTATTTAAACAATCTGTTGGTCCCTTTAAATTTTTATCCACGCATTCTGAAGTCGGATAATCACATATATAAGCCTCTTTAATATGGTTGCAGGGAATGAGCCACGGGTAAAAATAAAGCTTTTAAATAAAATTTATTAGAGTCCGAATGGCCAAAAATCTCATTTCGGCGTAGTTTTGGCCACACTACACCGAATTCAAACTTCGTACTTTCAAAGTGTATGCAAGGGATTGCATGCAAGGATGGGGCAAATTGCGTGTTTGGCTTAGCCATCAAATTTAAATTTAAATGTAATGGGAAAATCAATTCAATCTGATCCGTATGGCTAAAGTACACTCGAGGTACCATTACAGGCAGACTCGCTTTTATATACATTAATTTTGTACTGAAAGCACCCACATCTAGATTTTAGCTGTTACTGGTGCAGTCAAGTAGTTCCCCCTAATTGTTTTTAAATAAACCTAAAACTTTCTCAGATCACTGCTAAACTTTCGCCTAAGGTATTTTGTCTCAATAAATATATCACCACTCCAGAATTTTTTCTAACCCTTTTAAAAGTATTTTACTATTTTTCCTTGGCAAATCTCAATGAATGTAGCTAGAAGCAACAAAAATTCTCCCGAAGAGATACTAGGAGGTGAAACTCGTCATGGCATCGGGGAGGAAATTAATCCTGAAGAGTCTTCCCCATTCATAGATTCACTAGAAAAAATATATTATGTCAGCAGCCGACATGGTGCTTTACAATCTAAGAGTTTTTCAGTTCCCATTGGAGATAACATCCATGGTACTCTTCTTGATTGGCGTCTTCGGGATAGACAGAAGACAGTCACTGTTGCGCTTTGTCTTTGCTTTAATTTTGGCACTGAGCCACCAGACATTATTAAAGCTTCACCTTATCCTAAACTCCTGAGTTGGGTTGATCCTAACTCCTTTATCAGAGAAAAAGCAATTGAGGAGGTTGGTAAAGCTCTACAGCAGCAGTATGAAGTCTTGCAACCTCGGGCAAGATATAAGGCTCTTTTAGATCCTACAGTAGAAGAGGCCAAAAAGGTATGCTGTTCACTCAGAAGAAGCTCCAAAGACGAAAGGATTCTATTCCACTACAATGGACATGGTGTACCTAAACCCACAACAACTGGTGAAATTTGGGTATATAACAAATCCTTTACACAGTATGTTCCACTCTCAATTTATGATCTGCAGTCCTGGCTTGGTGCGCCTTGTATGCTTTTATATGATTGTCCTGCAGCAGAAAATATTATCAAGGCTTTTCATAAATCAGTTAGGGAGCGTGAGTTAGCGTCTGAAAAGATTGGTGAAGACTTCCGCCAAACACCTTATGGTCAGTTAAAAGATGCCATCCAATTTGCTGCTTGTGGCTCTAATGAAATTCTCCCGCTGAACCCAGATCTTCCAGCTGATGTTTTTACATCGTGCATGACCACACCCATAGAAATGGCTTTGAGGTGGTTTGTTTTAAGAAATCCTCTCCTTCCTAAAGTTGATATCAATATGGTACTAAAGCTTCCTGGACGTTTTAATGACCGAAGCACACCACTTGGTAATCTAAGCTGGGTTTTCACCTCTATTACCGATACTATTGCTTGGACAATGCTCCCCCCATTGCTTTTCAAACAATTGTTTCGACAAGATTTAATGGTGGCAGCCTTGTTCAGAAACTTCTTGCTTGCTGATCGAATAATGAGATCCTTGAAATGCCACCCAGTTTCTGTCCCTGCCCTCCCAAATACTCACAACCACCCTCTATGGAAATCCTGGGATCTTGCTGTTGATCTTTGTTTGTCTCAGCTCCCAGACTTGATTTCCAGCAAGGAGGCAGGTACTGTTATTGAATACAAGAACTCTCCTTTTTTTGCCAATCAGCTCACAGCCTTTGAGATCTGGTTGTCACAAGGCTCTGTCAAACAGACAGTTCCTGAACAGCTTCCTATTGTACTTCAAGTTTTACTAAGTCAGGCTCACCGCGCTCGTGCTCTCCGTCTTCTCAGCCAATTCCTAGACATGGGATTATGGGCAGTAAATGCAGCACTACTTGTGGGGATCTTCCCATACATCCTAAAACTTCTTCAATCACCAGCCGCTGAATTAAAGCCTCTTCTTACGTTCATCTGGGCTAGACTCATCCCAGTGGATCCGACATGCCAGAATGACTTGCTAAAGGATAATGGGTTTATGTATTTTATTGATTTGCTGAATGCCGAAAAGAGTCACAGTCTGGCTAACATTTCAGAACACAGGGGAATTGCAGCATTCATCATTTCATTCTTCTGTAAAGACTTTCCTCAAGGCAAAAATTCTTGCCTGCAACACAATATTCTCCATATCGCCATCCCTCACCTGAGTGACCACAATCCTTTCCTCCGCCAATGGACCTGCCTTATGCTTGCTCAGCTCTGGAAGGGCTTCCCTGATGCCAAAAATGCTGCTCTGAATGCGTTCTATCATGAGCGCCTTCTACGTTTGGTACGTGATAGTGTCCCTGAAGTTCGTGCCGCTGCATTGTTTGGACTCACATCTCTAATAGAATGTGATACAGATGAAGTTGGCCATTTTGAACATGATCTTGTTCTGGCACTCCAGAGCTATTCATCTGATGCTTCGCCCCTGGTCCGTCAAGAGTGGGCAGTCTACATGTCACAGTTTGTATTTCGCCACAAGGCTAGCTTTGTTGCTGCAGCCAAAGAGCTCCTTGACGAGGAGAACATTGTGCTTGGCCGAAAAGGGCCTATTATAACCTCTAGTGCAGGAGGATCCCTTAACTCCAGCAGTGCCCTACGTAACTCATCAGCAGATTCTGTAGTTCGCCCCAAAGAAATCCCTCATCGAGTCTGCTTACTTTCAGCTGAAGACCCATTCCGGATAGCATATAGCATGTCGTGGAAGACTCTGCTCAATACAGTTCATGATCCGTTTCCCAGAGTTGCCCGAACAGTTCGGCGCATTGTAGACAATATCCATAGTCTCATGGTCAAACAACACTACTATCCCTCTAATCCAACTCCCCCTCCCTCACCTGTCCAAACACCTCGGCCACCCCCTTCCAATCAGTCACCTCTCTTTAATAGTCGCATCAACTTAACCTCCACGCTTCGGCGCTCAACTTCATTCACCTTTAAGACCCTTAATCCATTCTCTACCCCCCAAGAAACAACTGCGCCACCATCTCCCCAAGCAGAGCCATCCCGAGAAATACCTAAAGTAGAAGAAGGCATAGTGACTGGGTCATTGTATTTCGATTGGGCTACCAGTCGCTTTCAAGAACCCCGAATGAAGCCGCCTGAATCTGAAGAACCTGGAAGCCTAGTCTACCAGCAACGAGAATGGCGCCATCGGCGCAACTCACAGCAAAACCAAGAGACAAATCAGCAGGCTACTTTAGTCCGCTCCTGGACAACAGAGCATGCTGTTTTGGCCAATGATACCCAGCCTTCAGCTCTTCTCTTCCATCAATATGAACCCCATTTAATTGTTGCTGATGACAAGGCTTACTTAAGGTAGTTTGTTTCACTACTCTTATTAACTTTTAGTGTATGGGATTGGGATCAAGGACAGTGCATTACCCGGTTTCACGTGCCTGTTGTACCTAGTGTTTCCATTACAACCATGAAGCTTCTCAATCAAGCTGACGAAGCCATCCTTGCTGTGGGAGCCTCAGATGGTGGGATCAGGCTATACCGCAAATATTGGGAGAAGCCTGAGCTCGTATCTGCCTTCCGAGCCATCACCGAGCTCCCTGTTAGCCGCAAAAGACTTACGACTTATACTGGGGTTGTGATGGAATGGCAGCAGCCCCACGGTGTCTTTCTTTTTGGGGGAGGTACAAGTGTCATCAAAGTCTGGGACGCTGCATCTGAGCGTTGCATTGCGGTAAGTAACTTTTTAGATTTTTGTTAACATTTAGGATTTCCCTACACGGTCAACATCTAGCGTTACAAGCTTGACTTCAGATCCTTTGGCAGGTCATTACATGGTTGCTGGTTTCCAAGATGGTTCAGTGCGTGCTTATGATCGGCGCATTGCATCACGAGAAAGGTATATAACCCTTTAACTTGCCTCATGACTTAGTATGGTTAAATGCTGGCGTGAACACAACTCTGCTGTTGTTGGGGTCCATCTTCAAGAAGGCTCGGTTCGCGAGCTTGCGAGTGCAAGGTAAGTTGTCGCTAGGTTGTCTAATAGCAAAGTCTCTCGGGAGAAGTAAAACTGTGGGATATTCGTGCTGCCAACTCTGTGGGGGGATTCAGTGTGAAATCAAACATTACTTCCTTTGCACTCCATGATCATGCACCACTAATTGCAAGGTAAATTGATATTCAAATCTAACTCTAAGTAAATAGTGGTACTCCTCAATCTGGAGTATCTATTTATACTTTACACGGGAAATGCCTTGGAACCACTTATCACTATCAAGGTACTACTGGCTTACTTCTTGGTCAAAAAGTTGCATCTGTTAACTCCCTGGCTTTCCATCCACGGAGGATGCTTGCCGCAGCTGCTTCAGGGGGTGGTGTTGCTGGCGTTACAGGTGAAAAGTCTACCAATATCACTCTTGTTGCATGGGATGCTCCAATAGTCGAGCACCAAGGTAGCTTTGATATTATTACTAATCCTACCTTTGGATATCATTCCTATGATTCTGAACCTGTATTAGTGGGACATTAGCTTTAATCTGCTACTTGTCCTATATTTCCAAACTGCACTAAACCTTTGTCAACTAATAAAATTCCTTGGCTTTAATATAGTTTTAACCTAATCATACACCTTTATTTTTAGGCTAAAGCGGATATGAAGTGGTTATACATTTGAAGTCATAATAAGCTTTAAAAACTCTAATCTTTTCAAACAAGCATAACATATTTTGTAAGCTGGTTGTTCTTAAAGTTTTGATAAACCTTTTTTTAGGCCCAATCAAACAGCTTGATACTATAGAGGTGCAGAAAAATCATCTTCATTCATATGAAAAAATGTAACATTTTTATATCTCTGGGAAGTTATTGATATGCTAAAATGGTCAAAATTTAAGAGCCCAGAGAGAAATAATAAGCTAATGTAAAAAATTACAGTGGTAAGTATAAATAGAGCTTTCTTATAATCTATTGAACAATTAATGTTGTCAATATGTTTGAATATTGACTAATTAAAGGATGAAACCAATAAATGCAGGCCAAAGCTGGGTTCAACATAAAAACAAGGATAGCCAGGTCATGGAAATAAATGAATCAACAATCAAACTTTCTCCTGACCTAAATCAAACTACTATTCTCAAGAGAGAAAGGTGCCAGTATTTGCTATTACTATTAACAGTGCATCCCAGAAGGGCCTTTCACATATGTGACTTATAAGTTAACTATTCTATTATTAAATATATTCTATAAAAAAGTTCATCAGATGTACTGCTGCCATAATAGTTTCTAGAAGAATCCACTAAGAGTTGGGCTATCAGACCAGCCACTCTGTGATGTACCTGTTATCCAGAGGTCACCAAGGTGTGTCTTGGGTCAAAGCCAGGGTTCAAATGAGTTGGGGCACCATCCTTCAGGTGAACTAGGTATGTGAAAAGGGCATTGCAATGGGCTTTCAAACATGAAAACTCTTCAAACATATTTCCTACCTGTCATGGTGATGTAGAGAGAGAGCTTGTTGTAATCAATCAGATGGAGAATATATATCCAAATAGGGATGGCATTACAAATGAAGAGAAAATGGTGTGCATTTACTTGCAGATGATAGTCTTACAAGAGAGAGTATGGCAAGGTAAAGAATATTACAATGTACAGGTAAAGACTAAAGTCTTTGATTTGATTTAAATTGAGGGATTCAGCTGCATAGATGGGTTCACACTCTATTTCACAAATTTCAGGGATCATTTCAGCAGGAAGAGAAATATTCCCAGAATTTGGAGGGACAAAAATGCAGAGTCTAACAATCTTTTTATTACAAATATTATGAGGAAGTATTAAAATAAATGAATTATTAGGAAAAATATTTTGTTGAATTAAAAATATCAAACTACTAAGGTAGTTTGTTGAAAATATGTTATTCAAAGCCATTGGGGTACCTCTTGATGAGGTGGCATCCTTGTACACAATATTTAGACAGCTTACAGATACCACCAATGATGGCTCTTTAAGATGTTACATGCCCTCTTAAGAGGTCAGGGGTTGACACCCAGGCAGTCAAAGCTGGGAAAATTAAGTGTGAGGTGTATGTGTCCTGCTCAGACTCAATTATTCTTGCTAGCACACACTTTAAATCAATGTTTAGATTTAAATCTACAATTGCTGCAAACAGATGGGGCTTCAAAGTCTGTTTTTCTAGATGGAGGCGCTTTGGCCTAGCCACACTTGCAAAAACTGTGTCTGTGACATACCTTCTTTTTTGAAAACAGGCACTTTCCTTCTCCTGATATTTCTGTTGATGTATAGTTCTTATGAGCAGGGGGTAGTTTCATAGCAGCTAGGGTGAACTTCACCAGGCCTACTGCTTGAGAGTTGTTCAAGTGAAAATCTCAAAACATCTATTGGGTGAGAGTGAGGTTGCAGTGTGGGATCCAACAATTTTCAGAGGCCAAGTACTCTTTCAAAGCTACTAGATACAGTAGTTTTCAAACCTGTTGAGATAAACGTAAAATCATAGTCTAAAAACGTATACAACTCAGTCTAAAAAAGAAATCAAAGTGGATTCAAATCTATTGTAATTTAATATAAATTCCTTAATTTTTTAGTTTGTTTTTAGACTAAGTTGTATTTGTTTTTGGACTGAGATTTTTTGTTTATCTCAACAGGTTTGAAAGCTACTGTAATGTAGACATTTAAAGGATAGATTAGAGGCAATCATTGATTCTAGCTCATATTTCAATTGGCAATCCACCATTATAGAATCAGGGGTATATACTGGTGGTGATAGACTGTCAATCTGAATGGTTTGATTCCAAGAAGTCTGGAGAATTATTTTCAGAATTGAGCTATATTTTGAGGCCCTCTTTCACTTACAATAGCTTAAGGTATGCAATGATGGGTGAATACATTTTCAACAAATAGATTAGACATTTGAACTGATATAACTGTGGTTTATCAGGGGCTAAAGTGGATTATTTTTGTTAACTGGTCTACTACTACCATAATTGTGTCATGATCATTCAAAAAGGGGAGCTTAGCTGTGAAATCCATAAACAGGGATATCCAGGGGCTATTTCTAATATATACAGGGATCAGTAGACCTGTATGTTTAAGGCAAGAGGGCTTTGGTCTTAGACAAACTACAGAACCTTTCAAGTACTTTATGATATCAGACATCAGTCCTATTTAATCAAGTTGTCTATGTACAGTAGTTTTAAAAGCTATGGCAACAACTGAAAATACCTCAGATTTAAACAAAATCCAACTCTCAGGTTAAAATATACACTCTGTTAACAGGGTTTATTGGTGTTAATGGGCAAAATGAGTCAACACAGCAACAAAGGGCTCACATGCAAAGAGAAACCATTCAAAATACAATCTGAAATAAATTGATTCACATACAGAATGGTGTGAGTTGACTTTTAGTGTACATATATTTACTATGTGAATTGGTGACAAAATACACCCAAGCAAGGTAAGTCAAAACTCAATCCACAAACAAAACACAATAGCAACTCAATATGTAAACAGAATCACTCACTCAGTGTGTGCAATGGATTGTAATCATGAATGATACCAAGGTATCTAAAATAAGACACAAGATCTGAAGCACAAATTTTAAAAATATTGTATTAGGTGCTTAATTTGGCATAAATCTGGAAAAATGGGTGGAAATTATTTCAGGTATTATAAAATAGGCGTTGTAAACCAGAAACAACTAATCAAGAAATAAAAAATCTATAATTGGTATGTTGGGTGGGAAAAAATATTAATTAAATATCCATATTCAGACAAAAGCAAAAATTAAAATTAGGGAGTAACTTAATTAAAATTTATTTAATAATTTATTAAATTCTCAAAATGGAAGGAAAACAACAACAGAGTACCATTGCACCCATTGTGTGCCGCAGTTGCAGTTGCCCCAGCGGGTCAAAGAATAGAGTTAGTGCAACCCAAGTGCCTACTCAAGAAGGAGACAGGAGAGGAGAGTTCCATAGTTACGCTGCACTGACACAGCCGGTTCAAGGAGCACAAGCTGCTAGGGTGCAGAGCATGAACCCTCAGGTCCCCAAGATGACCCAGAAGCCCACCAAGGTCACCACTACCAAAATGGTTAGAAACAAGGAGGTGGAACTTACTTTGTATGTGTTTGACGCTGTGTACTGGCAAGAGTCAGTCCCGTCAGTCATGCTGGAGAAGGTGAAGCCTGTACTTGATACTAGCTACAAGCCCTACGTCAGCAATGGCGATCAGGAAGAGGACAAGGAGCCTGAGTTATTCAGAACTGAAGAGGGACAATTAGTGCTCAAAATGGTTGCTGCGTTTTACACCAGGGTGCCCATGCCCTGTGTTGTGCCCAATGCCAACGAGTTGATCCCCACCACTAAAAAACCTGCTCAGAAGCGCATCCCCAACATTAAACACATCATCCTGCTTAAGCTAATGCGTGAATTGGGCAATTACAAGGCAACCACGGCCCTTGTTGGGGAGGATCTTAAGAACACCAGAAAGACCTTCAACAAGCTTATTGATACTGGCCAAGTCCTTGCCGCAGAGAAATCCTTGCGTGTTTCCACTATGCTCACCAAGGAGCACAAATGAGCAATCCGCCAGTGGATCACCTGGGACTGCCATCTTGAACTGGCAAATATACAGCAATGGTCAAGTCCACTTTTGGGGTTGAGGCTTCCATTTCCTTTTACTACCATCTGCTGAAGAAGATGTGCTTTTCCTGTAAAAAGCTCGGGGTATCTCTGTACAATTGGAATAGCCCAACCAACATTGAGACCCAGAAAAACTACACAGAGGTGTACACTTCCCTCAAAGCCAAGGGGACAGTCAAATTTTACTATATTGACAAATCAGCATTTGCCTCATTGATGCGTAATGAGTATGGGTATGTCCCCAAAGGATCCAATGACAGGATGGCTTGGCGTGCTGCAGTCTGCGCCACAGCATACTCAATGGTGGCTCTCCTTGGTCAAAAGGGGGTCAAGCTATACCAAATGATACTGGGTTCCCACAACAGCCATACTTTTCTATCATTTCTTCCATTGGTCCAGGAGCACCTGAGGCGCACAAGCCCGGGCTTCACCAACGTCATTATGATGGACAATGTTGGTCTCCACAAAGTGGCTGACATTCTTGAAGAATTTCCATTAATTGATACCAGCATTGCTGTGGGCCCCCCAGCAATTGGCCACGGCAAAATTGCGCCTTCTCTTCCTCCCAGCCTATTCACCATTCATAAATACCATCAAGGAAGACTTTGGGTGGCTCAAGCAAGTTGTCAAGCGAGGAACCCCAACTGGGACCAAGGACCTCTTTAATTTGCTGCAGGCTGGGATCCACACCCTCCCAGCTGAGACTGTGGCCAAATTCTATGGCCACACTGATTTTATCATCCCCGCGTGCCTAGTTAAACAGCCAATCAATTAAAGGCTTAGTGTGTCCAATTTTTTATATTCTCTTATTTACTATTCAAGATTTATTATCATTTTATATTTAGATGTTTCCACGCCCGCAATCACATTCAGAAGGACCATCAATAGATGTAAGTTATTTATTTATTTTATTATATATTACTTTATTATGCCATCTGAGGTAATCCTAAACGCTTGATACTGGATTACACAAATAGATTTATACCACTTTGTCAAAAAATATAAATTAGGCTTATAAAAATTAAACTTAAAATGTACAAGTTGGAATTTATTTTATTAACGTATTATTTTATGCTTTTATGAAACCTGTTTCTGCAATATATTTTGCAAAACTGGTTTGCTGAAATAAGAATTAGAAAATTTTATTATAATAAAAATAATATGAATTTTAATGAAATTTATTAGAAGAGAGAATTTATTGTGAACACCTGTACTGAGTTCTTTGGTATGTACCCACCCCGCAATGGAGGTGGCACACAACCTCCACTGTCACACTGTGGACAGTGGATATGCCCTTATTAAAAATCTCCCTCCTGCTGGTGAAGGGGAGTAGGGTTAGATGTGAACTGAGGAGCAGCTTTTTGGGCAGGGCTGTGAACCCGTAAATCCTTGCCAGGACCAGGGTGTCTTGGATTACATGGTCCACCTAGTTGCATCCAGGAGGGATCTTCTTCCCATCAAGTGCAAGCCAGGCCTTGTCAATTCCCAGAAGGACCCTGTCTAGATCCTCTATGCTGGCGCTCATCCCAAAGAAGAAAAGATAGCCAAGGTAAACCACCAAGTGAAGCCTTTGCCCAGCAAAGGCTTCCGTAAACTCACATAATTTATTATAGACTGCACTGATCTTCTTGTTGTGCCTGGCCTTTGCAAAGGTAAGATCCATTGCCAAGGGGAGCCCTGTCTCATCTGCACTCCAGGCTAGCCCAAAGTCTGCAAGGAGGATCTTAGTTTTCTTGATGGCTGTTGCGTCTGCAACAGCCAATTTCCCCACTGTGTGCCCAAAGTTGTCCAGAAGGTAAGATAGAGTATGCTCCAACGGGAAGCAGAAGCAAGCAGCCACATGAGCCTGGCCCATCTCTGGTACATTCTTGAATGGGAGCGTCACCAGGATGTCCCAAACAAGCTCAATGGAGTTTACACAGTAAAATCCACTGAAGTTAACTGGGTCCAGGCGGACCAGTTGGGCATCCTTGTAGGCAGTAACTGCCCACTCAGATGCCCCCTTTCCATGCGTCAGCCCAGCCAATGCCTCCCTGGACATAGGAAAGGACCTGTGGATGCGGTCCTCCAGCTCCTGCACAACAGGGGGGACAGATACAACTGCTTAGCCACATGAGTAGCATAATTTGCATAAAAGGTGGTCAGGACAAAGGGGACCAGGACTTGGCGGAGTTTGCTGTCTACGTTTTCTAAGAAAAAAGGTAATTATTTTGAAAATTTATTAATTTTGTTTTTTAGGCTACCTTCTTATGTTTCTTCCTTGCCCACAGCCTCGGCCGGCTTGGCCATTCTTGGCACAAGCAATTGCGCTGGCAAATCAGTATCCTCTGCCCTGGCTTGCTTGGCAGGTTATAGATGTTCATACATCTCCAGGTTGTCAACCCAAACAGACGGCACAGAAAGGTTGTACCCTTAAACTGTAGGCCCTCAACTAGCGTCTTATGAATGTTGAGAAGATGCTTGATGGTCTTCTCTGGGGTGTCTGGCATTTTTGTTATTAGTGCCTTTGCAGACACCTTGTCAATTTTGTCCCCAGTGAGGACAACGGACTTGACTTTGGCTTTGACCTTGCAGTTGATTTCCTTGATTTTGGCAATTGCTAAGTTGAGGTCTTTGAGTAGTTTTTTGAGTTCTCTCATTTGATTTTTTACTAACCTTTTCACATATTTTTATAGCTTTTGCCCCAATAAATTCAGTATTATTTTGATACTGTTGCCTCTTTGTTTATTCCTTTTTGTTTTCCCATTTACTACATTATCCCATCTTTTTACCCATTTTGTATGTTTTACGCTTATCTCAATATGTGTTGTTTGCTTTGTGTTGGCATTTTTTCCTTGATTACCATATTATTTTTGGCGCTTGACACATCCCCTTGTGAAAATATTAACAACAATTTAGTGATCAGCTAAATTTGAATTAGAAAATTATAGTGTTAACTGTTTTTAGATAAAGTTGTTACTGATCCAAATTCAAAACCTTAATGATAAACTTTAAGCCAATCAGGAGCCAAGTGATAAAGTGATTGTTGTGACATAAAGGGACATCCAATAATTTTTTGATCATGTGCACTAATTAATATGATTGACTGGATGTTTTGCCATTGTACGCCATTGCTGCTGTGGCAAGTTGTTGGTGGACTAGTGCTAACCCAGTAGCTGATTGGGCACTAGTCCATCAACAACTTGCCACAGCAGCAATGGCGTACAATGGCAAAACATCCAGCCAATCATATTAATTAGCGCACATGCACCAAAGAATTATTGCATGACCCTTTATGTCACAACAATCACTTTATCACTTGGCTCTTGATTGGCTTAAAGTTTGTCATTAAGGTTTTGAATTTGGATCAGTAACAACTTTATCTAAAAACAGTTAACACTATAATTTTCTAATTCAAATTTAGCTGATCACCAAATTGTTGTTAATATTTTCACAAGGGGCTATGGTTTGGTGCTAAAAATAACTGTGTTCTGGATCTAGATACAAGACATAGTAAATATAAGATTTTATAAAAATAAGCTGAACATAAAAAATAAACCCAACTATGAAAAAAGAGAAACTGAACAATTGAAATTCAAAAAAAGATAATATAAATAGAAAATGTTTGGTGACAGGGGTTTATTGGGGCGGGGGAGAGTGATGCCTAGGAGGCAGAATAGCACAGGAAGGAAGACGTAGAGGCGGTGCTGGCCTGGGGGGTCTGGGATTGGGTGGGTTGGGCTTGCAGGTGAGGGGTGTTGGTGGCAGGGGTGAAGGCAGGAGGATTTTGCGTGATGGCTGCCATATAACACTTGTTGTATTCCTCATCAGTCATTGGCTGGATGGGCTGGTAGGTGGCAGTGGCCCGAGGTGGAAGGCGCTTGTCTTTCCATGATTGGTTGCCCATGTTCACATGAAAGACAATTTGGGCAAACAAGTCAGCCACCATTTGGCAGTCAAAGAGAAAATTGTGGTCAAGGACCCCAAGATAGAGGAGTTGAAAGCCTGAGGGAGGCGCTTCTGTAGTGTATCTCTAATGTTAAAGAAGACAACATCAGCCAGATGGATGTCTGTGTGGCCAGCTGGGTACACAGAGGCCTGGTGCCCGCATTGCTGGATGGCCTCAAGGGCGGTGGAGCTACCCTCCATCTGGTGGCTCAAGAAAACAGAATGCTTTGAATTTGAGTCATCCCAGGAGTCAAGCATTCCACCAAGGATGTGGCTGTACAAGTAGTCATTGATGAAATCTGGGTTTTTCTGATAGTAGACAAAACCATTGGCTGAAACAGCCAGAAATGCACCAATAAACGTCCCCTTCTTGATCTTCTTCCTTCTATTCTTGGCTGCGGCTTTTCCTTGCTCACCAAAATTGTTGAAAGCTATTGATAGCTTATAACACAAGACAAATATGCCATCATCTGTCAGACTAGTCAAGCATCAGACCAAGGTTGATTCAATGTCTAGATCACACGGGGAATCCTCAGCACCATC
This sequence comes from Entomophthora muscae, assembly GCA_014839935.2. NCBI lineage: Eukaryota > Fungi > Entomophthoromycota > Entomophthoromycetes > Entomophthorales > Entomophthoraceae > Entomophthora > Entomophthora muscae. The sequence continues at coordinate 27,491 of QTSX02006016.1, read as the reverse complement.
TCATTGGTTGCCAGCAAAATTAGTAAAAACCTGTATTGAAGCCACCTTCCCATACATCCAGAGCTGCACAATGTGCTCAGACACCCAAATGCCATGGTGTGCAAGTTGCTTCCAGACCTGGGTCAAGGGAAGCTTGGGGTCCCGCTGGAGGAGGTCAAGCATGATTGAGTATGCCTCAGATATTTGTGACTTGGGGGCCTTCTTGGGCTTCTTGGCCATCCCAATCAGATTCCCCCTGTTCATCAGGTTGTTGAATTCCTGCATGACAGTGGCTTGGGTAAATTGCAACTGGGAAACAATCTGTTCCCAGGACAGACCCTGCAGGTTCAGTGCCACAATTTCCTGAAGAATTTGGGCAGTGATTAATCTGCGTTTGGGGCGCTGGGCGGCAGGAGCTGAAGCCTGATTAGCTGAGGGGGGGGGCAGGTTGGGCAGTGGTAGGAAGTTTTTCCAAATCAAGGTTGCCATCCTGATTGGTTGGTTGGTGGGCAGCTTGTGCGGGGGTGGGTACAGGAGCAGGGGTAGAGCTAGACACTGTGTGACTACTGAACAAGTCAAAGTCATAGGGGTCAGTGGTTAGGTACAGGTCAGCTTCCTTTTTACCCGCCTCAAAGGCTTGGGTATAAACAGGTGCTTCCACACCCTGAGCCTCACCTCCATTAAAGCTGGCTTGGCTGCTTGTGTTGTTGAAGATGTTGCTATTGAAAACCATATTGTAAAAAACCTAGGATAAAATCACTAAAAGTAGAAACTTTAAAATTTAATGATTTATTTTTATAGTAATCTTGAGCCCATATCTGGAAGGTTCTCAAAATCATTTCATACAGATCAGGATCCATGAAAATGAATAAAATGCTTCTGTTCCTAAATTAGATAGCTGTTGATTGGCTGTTAAACTGTTTTATTTCTATTTTAGGCTGCTCATACTACACATCTTGTGTGAGTTCATTTTGTTTTGTGCTTGTGAAATCTTGCTTCTATATTGCTCAAATTTTGTTTCATTTTAGTCCTTCTGTTGTTGCCTCATATGAATCCTGATTGAATTATAAAATACTCTAGAATAGTATCCATCCATTTCACTTGTTGCGTCAGTTTATTTAGTTTGTGATTTGAACTACACTGCTTGATGTTTGATATAATTTTGTATAATGGGCTAGTGAAATTTTGTTTTTTGTTTGACAGTTCATGTATTAACTGAAATTTTATAAATTAATTGAATTTTGAATCTCACACAACTTGAATTTGTTCAAATCTGAAATCATTTTGTTTAAATCTGAAGTATTTTTGGTTGTTGCCATAGCTTCTAAGACTACTGTATTATTTCTATTATTTTTGGTGTCCCACTAACATATTATTGTGTTGGTCTTGATAACTTCTTGGAAAATGTCTTTCTCAGGTACCCATAGGCAAATTTGATGAAGTATGATACTATTTTCATAACTGTAGCAAGCATGGGGGCTTTGTTGATTTTCCATCTTTAATACCTGGGGCTAGTGCTTGTCTAAAGGTTGAAGCAGCTTAAATTTGACCACTAGGTCTAGATTGGCGGGATCTTGAACACTTAAATGGAAGATTTTTTCCATGGAAGGTGACAATAAGATGACACTATGGAGATTATGACTTTTACATTAAATTATTTTTAAGGCTTGATGTCTGGTAGAAACTTGGTATTACAGCTGAGAATCAACTACTTGTAAATCAACACCTTTGATTAATTTTTATTGAAGTTTGAGCTTGATTAGGACTTCATTCTATCTGGTCTAACATTCTATTAAAAGACAGGATTCTTGATAGTAAACCAGAGCTTTGTGATATGTTCTTACTGTAAATAGGCGTTTATCTGATTAAAGATGATGCTGTTAATATTTTATAGACTCTACTACTGCTAGTAACTCTTTGTCATATATCATTTAGCTGAGCTATACTGATTTAATTTTTCTAGAGAAGTAGCCTACATGTTATTAAAACCCATTGTCAGTGGTTTGCAGAAGAACTTAATCAATGGAAAAATTGGAGGCATCTGTGGCTAATATGAACATATTTGAGGTGTCAACATGGCAGAGCATAATTGCTGAAAAAATGATATTATTGACAGTATTGAACACTGCATCACATTATTCTGACCATTCCAGGGTTTGTTTTCCACTAGAAGAATAAAGAAGGGCCACTGTTTCTGAAAAGTGGGGTGTGAAAAGTTTCAAGAAGTTGCATGTGCCTAAGAAGCTACATAGTTGAGTAATGCTTGTTAGGGTCTTCCAGTTACTAACAGAAGCTTCCTTATTGGGCATTATGGAATGACATTTTTCCAGGATTAAGTTTTACAGGGAAGACACTTTTTTTTAAAAAACTTACACTTGCTCAGTTCATAACAAGATTAGCCTTTTGTATCCTCTCTACTACTGTGCAAAGATTGATATAACATAATTCCTTGTATATAGAGTATACTTTAATATCATTCATTTATTATATTAAACATGTGATATTGAAGTCATCAAGGACTGCATTAATCATCTTTTGAAACATTTATGGGGTGTTCTCAAGCCAAAGAGTATAAATCTGTACTAAAAGATACCTTTTTTGATCCTGAACACTGTAATCCATTACTGGCCTTCCTTGATAAGGATTTAGTTGAATGCATAAAAGAGGTCTAAATTTGAAAAGATCTTGACCTTTTCAACTTCACTGGAGATTTTTGATTCAATATACATAGGGTATTGATTAGATACAGCCACATTATTCAAGTTACCAACATAAATGCAAGGGAGTAGCAACCTGTCAGAATTCTGGACAAATAGAAAATAAGAGCATATGAAAAATGACTTCCTAAAGATATTCCCTTTGACTTTCATACCCTTAGCTCATTTTTCTACACCTTTTTCTTCTTTTAAGGTCAAGGGGTAGATGAGAAAAACAAATTTTACCAGATCAAACATAAGCTTGAACTCAAATTTGAAATGTGATTGTGCAGGGAGACTAACATCAAGCTTAGGATCAAAAGCTGTGTGTAAATTTGAGAGGTACAGAAAGAGAGAATCAAATTACATGAAGGGGGAGGCAGTTTCTGAAGATTTTAAAGAGATATCAAGAGTTTTCTTTCCTAAAAGTATCATTGTAACTTCTGGGGAAATTCTGGCAGGGTGAGAGATTCTCAGTAGGTTATCTTTAAAAATTAGAGCAATATTGTGGTCACATCATCATTCCACACCTAAAATAATTGGGTATATCAGTTATTTGTTATAATGAATTAAACAATGAAAGAATGGTCATTGATAGAAAAAGATAGAGTGTTGCATAATTTAAGAGTAAAAAAACATAGAATAATCCTCCCTTGAATAGAGCTCCAGGATTATATTCTAGACCCAGTTTTTCAACCATGTCTTTAGAAATAAATTTATTAGTGACACCAATATATACTAAAGCAACATTTCTTTGGATAATATGTGGAGTCAAAGGAACATCAGAGCAGAAAATATATGTTTTTTGTTTTATTTGAAAGAGGGGAATGTTTAGGATTGACTTAAACCTGAAGTAGAGGAGTTTTTTTGGGTGGAAGACAAGTAACTATTCAAGAATAATACAATTGGTCCACAAGAGATTCATTGACAAGTGTTTTGGGTTGTGGAAGGTACAAAAAGCTAGTAATGATAGCAAAACAATAATTAATGATATCCTGGACTTAGGTAGATAGCAAATTACAATTCTGATTGAAGCAGATAAGTTTACAGGATTGAGAAGTGTTACCTTAGGTAGGACCTGGGGATCAGAAGAATTAATATTTTCTATTGTAGCACTGGACTCATCAATATCATAGAATGATATTTCCGCTAAAGTGGGTATACTATGAGATGGACTGATTACTGGGGGCCCAAATAGATTTTCTTCTTGTAACACAAGAGATTAAGAGCCTTAATTAGATATAAGAGTTTGTGAGGTAGCATTCTCTTTCTGGATATGTAGAAAATTTGGCAACAGCACCCATGTTGACACTAAAAATGTTGACAGTGGCCAAGTCAACACTTTTAATGTTGACACTATAGCAAAGTGACAACCCAGTTTTACATAATGTTGTCTCCTGTATGTCAACACTTTTTAAGTAACAGCACACTTTACCCTGAACATTTTTAATATAAAAATATTTTTAAATACATTACAGTAGTTTTAAAAGCTATGGCAACAAGCAAAAATGCTTCAGATTTAAACAAAATCTAAGTTGCACAAGATTCAGGATTCAATTAATTTATAAAATTTCAGTTAATAAATGGACTGTCAAACAAAAAAAGAAATTTCACTAGCCCATTATACAAAATTATATCAAGCATCAAGTGGGGTAGTTTAAATCACAAACAAAATGAACTGACACAACAAGTGAAATGGATGGATGCTATTACAGGGTATATCATAATTCAATCAGGATTCATATGAGGCACCAACAGAAGGACTAAAGTGAAACAAAACTTGAGCAGTCCAGAAGTGAGATTACACAAGCACAAAACAAAATAAACTCACACAAGATGTGTAGTATGAGCAGCCTAAAATAGAAAAATAACAGTTTAACAGCCAATCAGCAGCTATCCAATTTAGGAACAGAGGCATTTTATCCATTTTCATGGCTCCAGATTTGTGTATAATGGTCTTGAGAACTTTTCAAATATGGAATTGTGAGTATAATAAAAATAAATCATAAAATTTTAAAATTTCTACTTTTAGTGATTTTATCCTAGGTTTTATTTCAATATGGTTTTCAATAGCAACATCTTCAACCACGCCAGCAGCAAAGCCAGCAGCAGCCAAGCCAGCTTCAATGGAGGCAAGGCTCAGAACGTGGAGGCACCTGTTTACACCCAAGCCTTTGAGGCGGTTAACAAGGAAGCTGACCTGTACCTGACCACTGACCCCTATGGCTTTGACTTGTTCAGTAGTCACTTAGTGTCTAGCTCTGCCCCTGCTCCTGTACCCACCCCCACACAACGTGCCCACCAACCAATCAGGATGGCAACCTTGATTTGGAAAAACTTCCTGCCACTGCCCAACCTTCCCCCCCTCAGCCAATCAGGCTTCAGCTCCTGCCGCCCAGCGCCCCAAACACAGAATAATCACTGCCCAAATTCTTCAGGAAATTGTGGCACTGAACCTACAGGGTCTGTCCTGGGGTCAGATAGCCAGCAAATTACAATTCACCTGGGCCATCATAATGCGGGAATTCAACAACCTGATTAATAAGGGAAATCTGATTGGGACAGCCAAGAAGCCAAGGAAGGCCACAGAGTCCCAGATAACCGAGGCCTACCCAATAATGCTTGACCTCCTCCAGCAGGACCCCAAGCTTCCCTTGACCCAGGTCTGGAAGCAACTTGCACACCATGTCATTTGGATGTCTGAGTGCATGGTGCAGCTCTGGATGCACGGAAAGGTGGCTTCCATACAGATTCTTACCAATTTTGCTGGCAACCAATGGGATGGCGCTGAGGATTCCCCTTATGACACTGCCATTGAATCAACCCTGGTCCAATACCTGACTAGTATAACTGATGATGGCATGTTCATCTCCTATTACAAGCTATCAATAGCTTTTGATGATTTTGGCAAGCAAGGAAGAGCCGCCACTCAAAAAGGAAGAAAGAAGGTCAAGAAAAGGACGTTCATGGGTGTATTTCTGGCTGTTTCACCAAGGGTTTTGTCTACTATCAGACAAACCCTGATTTCATCAATGGGTACTCATACGGCCACATCCTTGGTGGATTGCGTGACTCCTGGGATGGCTCAAATTCCAAATACCGGGTTTTCTTGAGCCACCAGATGGAGGGTAGCTCCACCGCCCTTGAGGCCATCCAGGAACGCGGGCACCAGGCCTCCATGTACCCAGCTGGTCATGCCAACGTCCATCTGGCAGATGTTTTGTTCTTTAATATTGGAGATACACTCCGGGAGCGCCGCCCTCAGGCTTTCAACGACCTCTATCTTGGGGTCCTTGATCACAATTTTCTCTTTGGTCACCAAATGGTGGCTGACTTGTTTGCGCAAATGGTTTTCCACGTGAACATGGGCAACCAATCACATAAGGATAAGCGCCTTCCACCTTGGGCCACTGCCACCTATCAGCCTATCCAGTCAATGACTGATAAGGAGTACAATGCGCGGTACATGGCGGCCATCACAATTAATCCTCCTGCCTCCACTCCTGCCACTACTACCCCCCATCTTCAAGCCCCATCCACCCAATCACAGACCCCCAGGCAAGCACCAGCTCTACGTCTTCTCTCCCGTGTTATTCTGCCTCCTAGGCATCACTCTCCCCACCCCAATAAACCCCCCATCACCAAACATTTTCTATTTATATTATCTTTTTTTGAATTTCAATTGTTCAGGTTCTCTTTGTTTATAGTTGGGTTTATTCTTTATGTTCAGCTTATTTCTATAAAATCATATACTTACTATGTTGTGTATATAGATCTAGAACACAGTTATTTTTAGCACCAAACCATAGCCCCTTATGAAAACATTAACAACAATTTGGTGATCAGCTAAATTTGAATTAGAGAATTATAGGTTAATTGTATTTAGATAAAGTTGTTACTGATCCAAATTCAAAACCTTAATGATAAACTTTAAGCCAATCAGAAGCCAAGTGATAAAGTGATTGTTGTGACATAAAGGGACATCCAATAATTTTTTGATCATGTGCACTAATTAATATGATTGACTGGATGTTTTGCCATTGTACGCCATTGCTGCTGTGGCAAGTTGTTGATGGACTAGTGCTCAATCAGCTGCTGGGTTAGCACTAGTCCATCAACAACTTGCCACAGCGGCAATGGTGCACAATGGCAAAACATACAGCCAATCATATTAATTAGCGCACATGCATCAAAGAATTATTGAATGGCCCTTTATGTCACAACAATCACTTTATCACTTGGCTCCTGATTGGCTTAAAGTGTATCATTAAGGGTTTGAATTTGGATCAGTAACAACTTTATATAAAAACAGGTAACACTATAGTTTCTAATTCAAATTTAGCTAATCACCAAATTGTTGTTAATATTTTCACAAGGGGATGTGTCAAGCGCCAAAAATAATATGGTGATCAAGGAAACAATGCAACACAAAGCAAACAACACATATTGAGATAAGCGTAAAACATATACAAAATGGGTAAAAAGATGGGATAATTTAGTAGATGGGAAAACAAAAAGGAATAAACAAAGAGGCAACAATATCAAAAATATACAGAATTTATTGGGGCAAAAGCTTTAAAAACATATGGAAAGGTTAGTAAAAAATCAATGAGAGAATTGGAGAAGCTTATGAAAGATCTTGACTTGACAATTGCCAAAATAAAGGACATTGGCTGCAAGGTCAAAGCCAAAGTGAAGTCTGCTGTCCTCACATGTGAAAATATTGACAACATGTCCGCAAAGGCACCAATGTCAAAAATGCCAGACACCCCAGAGAAGACAATTGAGCGCTTACTAAATATTCAAAAAACTGTGGTCAAGGGCCTCCAGTTCAAGGCATACAATTTTTCTGCGCCGTTCATCTTGGTTGATGACCCAGAGATGTATGCCCACCTCAAACCCGCCAAGCGTGCCAGGGCAGAGGATACCAAATTGCCTGCGCAACTGCTTGCGCCAAGAATGGCAAAGCCGGCTGAAGCCGCTGGCAAGGAAGAAACCCAAGAAGGTAACATAAAAAATTATAATTAATAAAAATTCTTAAATACTTACCTTTTTTTAGAAGATGTTGATGGTGAACTCTGCCGGGTCCTGGTTTCTTTTGTCCCCCCATCTTCTAAGCCAACTAGGCCACTCATGTGGCCAAACAGCTTTTCCTGTCCCCCCCCTGTCTTGCGGGAGCTTGAAGACAGGATTCATGGTACATTCCCAATGTCCAGGGAGGCATTGGCTGGGCTGACGCATGGTGAGGGGGCATCTGAGTGGGCAGTTATTGCCTACAAAGATGCCCACCTGGTCCTTGTTAACCTCAGTGGAGTTTACTGTGTAAACTCCATTGAGCTTGTTTAGGACGTCCTGGCAATGCTCCCATTCAAGAATATACTGGAGATGGGCCAGGCTCATGCGGCTGCTTGCTTCTGCTTCCTGGTAGAGCATACCATCTCTTACCTGTTGGAGAACTTTGGGTGCACAGTGTCAAAATTGGCTGTTGCAGACGCAACAGCCATAAAGAAGACAAAAATCCTCCTGGTGGACTTCAGGCTGGCCTGGAGTGCCAACAAGACGGGGGTCCCTGCAGCTATTGAGCTGACCTTTGCCAAAACCAAGCACGAGAAGAAGATTAGCGCTGTATACAGCAAATTATGCAAGTTTACAGAAGCCTTTACTGGACAAAGGCTTCATCTGGTTGTTTACCTGGGGCTCCTATTCTACTTCAGGATGGGCACGTCCATAGAGGAGCTGGACAGGGTCCTTCTAGGAATTGATAAGGCCCGGCTTGCACTTGACAGGAAGAAGATCCCCCCTGGATACAACTTGGTGGACCATGTAATCCAAGACGCCCTGGTCCTGGCTGGGATATACAGGTTTGTAGCCCCGCCTTAAAAGCTGCTGCTTCACTCCCACCTCACCATCCTTCCTTTTACCAGCAGGCACAAATACTTTAATACAGATGTATCCACCATCCACAGTGTGGCGGTGGAGGTTGTGCGCCACCTCATTGCAGGGTGGGTACATACCACCAAACCCATTATAGGCGCACTTAATTTTATCTCTATATCAATAAATATATTTATACTCTACTATATTTTTATATTATAAATACTTTTTCAAATATTATTTTAGCAAACAAGATTTACAAAATATATTGCGGAAATGGGTTTCATAAAAGTATAAAATAATACAGTAATAAAATAAATTCTAACTTGTACATTTTATGTTTAATTTTTTTAAAACTATTTTTATATTTATTTGACCAAAATGATATTAATGAGTTTGCGTAATCCAGTATCAAGTGTTTGGGATACCCTTAGACAACACAATAAAAATGATTATAACAAATAAATTACTAACCTTTATTGATTGTCCTACTGAAGGTGATTGCAGGCGTGGAAACATCTAAATATAAAATGATAATTAATAAATCTTGAGTAGTAAATAAGAGAATACAAAAAAGTTGGACACACTAAGCCTTTCATTGATTGGCTGTTTGGCTAGGCACATGGGGATGAACAAATCAGCGTGGCCATAGAATTTGGCCACAGTCTCAGCTGGGAGGGTATGGATCCTGGCCTGTAGTAAATCAAACAGGTCCTCAGTCCCTGTTGAGGTTCCTTGCTTGACAACTTGCTTGAGCCACCCAAAGACTTCCTCAATGGGATTTAGGAAGGCCAAATAAGCAGGGAGGAAGAGAAGGCACAAGTTTGCTGTGGCTAATTGCTGGGGGCCCACTGCAATGCTGGTGTCAATTGATGGAAATTCTTCAAGAATATCTGCCACCTTGTGGAGACCAACATTGTCCAATACAAGTACGTTGATGAAGCCCAGGCTTGTGCACCTCAGGTGCTCCTGGACCAATGGAAGAAATGATAAGAAGGTCCAGCTATTGTTGGAGCCTAGCATCATTTGGTAGAGCTCAACCCCCTTTGGACCAAGGAGAGCCATCATTGAGTATGCTGTGGTGCAGACTGCAGCACGCCAAGCCATCCTGTCATTGGATCCTTTAGGGACATACCCATACTCATTACGCATTGACAAGGCAAATGCTGATTTGTTGATAAAATAGAATTTCACTGTCCCCTTGGCTTTGAGGGCAGTGTACGCCTCAGCGTAATTTTTCCGGGTCTCAATATTGGCTGGGCTGTTCCAATTGTAGGGGGATACCCCGAGCTTTTTCCAGGAAAAGTGCATTCCCTTGACCAAATGATAATAGAAGGAAAGTAAAGCCTTGATCCCAAAAGCAGACTTGACCATGGCCTGTATATTTGCCAGTTCAAGATGGCAATCTTGGGTTATCCACAGGTGGATTGCCCATTTGTGCTCCTTGGTGAGCATGGTTGAAACACGCAAGGATTTCTCCGCGGCAAGGACTTGGCCAGTATCAATGAACTTGTTGAAGGTCTTTGAGGCGTACTTGGGATCCACCCCAACAAGAGCCGCAGCCGCCTTGTAATCACCAGATTCCTGCATGAGCCGGAGAAGGATGATGCGCTTAATGTCGGAGATGCGCTTCTGGGCAGGCTTTTTAGCGGTGGGGATTGACTTGTTGGCATTGGGCACAACACAGGGCATGGGCACCTTGTTGTAGAAGGCTGCAACTTTTTTTAACACCAGCTGTCCCTCATTAGTTTGATAGAACTGGGGCTCCTTGTCATCCTCCTGATTGCCATCACTGACGTAGGGCTTTTAGCTAGTATCAAGTACAGGCTTCACCTTCTCCAGCATGGCTGACGGGATTGGCTCTTGCCGGTACACAACGTCAAACACATACAAAGTAAGTTCTACCTCCTTGTTTCTAACTGCTTTGGTAGTGGTGACCTTGGTTGGCTTCCAGGTCAGCTTTGGAACCCAAGGGTTTATGCTACGCACCCTAGCAGCTTGTGCTCCTTGAACCAGCTGTGTCAGTACAGCGTCACTATGGAACTCTCCTCTCCTGTTTCCTCCTTGAGTAGGCACTTGGGTTGCACTAACTCTATTCTTTGACCCGCTGGGGCAACTGCAACCGCGGCACACAATGGGTGCAATGGTACTCTGTTGTTGTTTTCCTTCCATTTTGAGAATTTAATAAATTATTAAATAAATTTTAATTAAGTTACTCCCTAATTTTAATTTTTGCTTTTGTCTGAATATGGATATTTAATTAGATTTTCTCTCTCCCAATATCTCAATTATAGATTTTTTATTTCTTAGTTAGTTGTTTTTGGTTTTACAACGCCCATTTTAGAACACTCAAAAAATCCACCCATTTTCCCAGATTTTACTGCCAAATTCAAACACCCAACACAATATTTTTAAAATTTATGTTTCATATCTTGTGTCTTATTTTAGATACCTTGGTATCATTGTGATTACAATCCATTGCACACATTGTGTGAGTGATTTTGTTTACATAGTGAGTTGCTATTGTGTTTTGTTTTTGGATTGAGTTTTGACACACCACGCTTGGGTGTATTTTGTCACCAATTCACATAGTAAACATATGTACACCAAAAGCCAACTCACACCATTTTGTTTGTGAATCCATGTATTTTGGATTATATTTTGAATGGTTTTGCTTTGTGCGTGAGTACTTTATTGCTGTGTTGACCCATTTTGCCCATTAACGCCAAAAAACCCTGTTAACAGAGTGTATATTTTAACCTGAGAGATAGATTTTGTTTAAATCTGAAATCATTTTGTTTTAATCTGAAGTATTTTTGCTTATTGTCATAGCTTTTAAAACTACTTTATTATACTAAAATGACCTCAGAGAGATTAAAAATGTAATAAAAAATCTGGCAAGTAATAAGAATAAGGAGATATAAGAAAGTATTTTTCAATTTACTATGTAAATTACACTCTTTATTATAAAATTATTTTTAATTCCCATAAAAATTAAAATTCCAATGAACCAAAAATAAGGATATTTTATAAATAATAATAAATACAAAATATAAGAAAATTCCATTTTTAATTTATTATACTTTATGCCAGAATTTTGGGATATTGACTAATTACCAGATTCATTCAATTATTGCGGGCCAGCTGGCAATCACTCTTTGGAATAGTCTCAACAGAGCAATGCAGGCCGCAGGCTGCAGGATCTATGAGTCAATGACCAAATTATATCCTGGCATTAACAAATTCATGCATTGCAATTAATTAATGGAACATGCAATTACTGTTCATTAATTAGTCCACCTTAACAACCACCTCAAACATGCTTCTTGTAATAATTACTATTCTAATATTTAATTATATCCTAGAACAAGGGCTATCACATGGACTGTCATTTGAATCACTTCTAGAAAAGTCCATAATGGACTGGGCTGTCAGGCTAAACACTCTAAGATAAAAAGGCTTTAAGCCTGTTGTATTAGAGTAGCTCTGATTAAGTAAAACAATCATCTCCGTGAACTAGTAGTCAACCACTGGCTAGCTAGCCCTGGAAGTGGCCTAGGGAGACAGAAAGGATACCAATCTGTGGAAGATGACAATTTAGCCTTCTTTTAAAACCACCCCAAAAAGGCTGGGCCTCCTGCCGTGTTGCCCTAATGCTACTTCAGTCTCTTTTAGTGTTGCAAGCTAACTCAGATAAAACACAGGCAGGCAGGCTGCTTTAGAGCCAGTCCATTAGAATAAAAGACTGATGATTCCTTATTGACTTGATGATTTATCCAAGTCCAACTCCTTAATGTGATCCTCACTTAAGTTTTATTAGTGGAGAGCAAAAGATGATACTGTTGTCATACAGTATAATTATCTATAGTAAAATATAGAGACAACTATGAACCTAAATCCAGAAGTAGGAAGAGCTGTCCCAAATCCTTTGGGCCTTGTCAGACTTTCTACTTCTGATGACAACAAAATATTCCAGGCCACAGGTTACGCCAAAGTCACAGGTTCTCTGTACTTTCCTAATGTTAGAAGACTTAGGATATCAGCTGGGAGATGATAAAATACAATGGTCTGCAATTTTCTGACACTTTATATAAGCACAACTGAAAATATCTCATAACTTAAAGATAAATTAACAGAATATAAGATATTTCTTACAAAACCACATTGAAACTGTATCTTAAACTTACTATTTATACTTAAAAAGATTAGTACTATCCAAAAAAATTAAAAAATCAAAAGTTTAAAAGTAAAAAATATATAGGCAAAGCAAAGTAAAGTTTGTTTGGCTAATTAAAGCCACCAGCAAGAGCAGTGGCGACATCTTCAAGGTATTTCTTAATCTCTGCCACCTTATACTTTTTCTTGACAATCTTCTGCACGTCCTCCTTGTAGTCTTGCTCCTTGGACTTTTACTTCTTGGGGGCCACACGGTTGGCCAGGCCGCAGAACTTGGAGACAGTCTGGGCCTGCTCCTCCTGTAGCTTAGAGAAGAACTTGTTATATTTGGGGGTTTGACCCAAACTTCACCTTCAGGTGCTTGTGCCACACTTCCAGGTTGGATGTGGTCTTCATCTCCCCCTTGATGCAGGCGCTCTGGCAGTTCCATGGCACTGTGGCCCCGCTCTTTCCTCTCTGGGCAGTCATCTTCTTGCCAACCCACTGTCTCTCAAAGTAATCAAGGTATCCCTTGAAAATGGTGGAGTGCTTCTTGACATAAGCATCCTCCAGGAGGGCCTCAAAGACAATCCCAGTATGCTCTGGCCTCACAAAAGCCAAGGCAGCAAACTGGGTGATGACAAAGCAGCACTTCTCTTTCCCATGATTGAGATACTTCTCAAAAAGCTCCTTCTTGCTCTTGAGATTCTTGATGAGGGTCTGCCTAAAATAAAAGAAGCAGCCCTGTACTTCTTCATTAAAGGTGGCCTCAAAGGCTCTGAACCAAGCTTACTCAAAGTCCATAATTATCTCCTTCAGCCCAAGTGAGTGCACATGAGCTAGCTGCTCTGCAGCTAGGGTGGACTCATCCTTCTCAGCAGAGGAGGGATTAGCCCTTGTGGTGTGAATGGGGGGGGAGCTGGTTGGCAGGAAGGGAGCTCAAAGCATCCCAGACAATTTTAAATGCTCTGGCATAGACCTCTGTCTTGGCACCAGGAAGGAGAAATAAAACAAGGGGGATAACCTGGGCATCAAATTGCCCGTACAGGACCCAAAGCTGCTTGAAAAGGGTTGGGCTGGTTGCAAATGTGCTATTGCACAGCCAGGTGGTAGCAGTGTTGAGCTGCTCCAGGTTTTGATTTGTGGTGTAGGCAATGATTCTATTCCCCACTTCCTGCCCATTGTCATGGAGCAGGAACATCTCTCTATCCTTGGTTTTTTTGAGGGCATCAGAAAGGACCAGGTCTTTGATTGTGATGGCACTCTTGGCCAGGGGGTTTGAGGCTTGGCGTCTATCACTAACAAACTTAACCAACTGGGTATGGGTTAGCAACCTCTTCAGATTGGTGGGGGTGAAGTGCTTACAGGCAAGCACAGCCAGTTGGGTGGGGGAAAGATCCTTGGAGATAGGCATGATCTGCACAAGGTACCATTTCAGGAGACAGGCAATGGTTATATTGGATATGATGTAGGTATGCTCACCCTTAATGATTTGTATCAAGTCCCAGCGCTCAGTATTGAGCCACACTGGGCAGGAGCAGTCCTCACAGGTGTAATGTCAGCTCTTAAAGCCCCAGTTGGCATTGTTGCAGCAGAAGATATACCCATTGGACACCATGGCAGGCCCACCTTTGACACTAATGATGAAAAAACTTAGGTAGGGTGGAACAAACCTTGAACTTGCCATTAACGTTGCAGATGTTGTGGGCCACAAGAGGGTCCCATGGGCCAGCAGGAGCATGACAGAAGCCAGGAAAGTAATAAGAGTGGGGCTTTGTATCATCCCAAGATGAACTTGAAGGAGGGGAGTTTGGTGGGGGGGAAGCAGAAGGGGGCTTGTCTTTGTGCTCCTCATGTGTAGGAGACTTATCCTTTGGAGGGGACTTCTTGGCTTGGCACCGCTTCTTGGTAGGCTCCTCATCTGAAGCCAAGTTGTAGAAACTGTGATCTGTAAGGAAACCATCAGATTTCTCTCCCCCAGTGAAGTGAGAAGGTCTTTTCTTAGAGAGGGCTCAGGGGAGGGTGTTGGGGAGGGCTTGGGAGTGGCCTTCTTTGACAAGACAGGCTTCTTCTTGGTGGTTTTGGTGGGCTTGGAGGGACGCTTGGTACCCTTTGGTTGCTTTGAGGTGTTCTTGTCCTAAAATAATAAGTAAAAGGGTTTAAAGTAAAGCAATGTATTTAAAAAACAAAAAAAACAACTATAAAGCATACTAAATAAAAAATTAAACCTTATAGGGTTTTTATTGACATTTAAAAGTTAAAAAATACTTTTATAGTTTTTATTTTATTATAGTTTTAAATAACAAGTTAAAAGTTAAGATATTTATGTAAAAGTAGTAGCTTTATATATAGATTTTATTTTGAAATTAAAAAATAATAAAAAGAAAAGTTAAAAAGACAACATATCAAAAAATCAGATGATTTTATTATGTAAAACATAAAGTTATATATGTGAGAAGTGAAAAGCGTTGACATCATGAGTGACAATTGGTAAAAAAGCTGAATTCTCACTGATAATTAGAAAAATTGTAGACATTGTTATTGACAACATTTTCACTGTCAATTTTTTTTTGAAAATTTGCTATGAAAAAACAGGCAACAGCGCCCATGTTGACTCAAAACTCTAAATCTCCTATGTTTTTTGCTAGTTGCGCTAGCTTAATTCTTTTTTTTTAAAGCGTTCAGGGATGCAAACCCAGAAAACACGACAAAATTGTGGCCATATTGACACAATTTAATATTAAGCTTAATAAAAAACTCAATTTAACCTGATTTTTCCTTTAAGTTTACTAATAAAAATTAGTTTATTTTTTTATTTGTTTTCACAATGTAAAAGTGTCAATGTCAACACTTTTTAAGCCAAACTTATTTTTAATAACAAAACTGAAGCATTTACAGTAAAAAAAATAAGTGCGCATTTAAAAATATTTTTTTATTGAATTATTATATTGAAAAAGACAGTGCACATATATTTGATTGTTGGAATGTTCATGTTATAAATATATATGTGGCACTTATTACGGCTTTAATATATTAAGTGGATTGGATGCTAACGGTGATCCAATAATTTAAGTGTGACTTACTATGTAAGTTGCTATAGAATTTATTATTAAAAATAATGTTGACACTCATAAATGTTGTTTATTTGCTTGTGATCACCCCCCAGGGTGGAGTTAAGCAAATTAGAGTGGCACAATTAACCCTAGATTAATATGCCACCTCATATAAAGAATGTCGTAAGTGACGTTGTTGACACTTTACCTTTTTCAATAGTTGAATACAACTTCTTAACAACTTTACTTAAGCGCAATGGTAAAATATCATATTCTCACTACCCAAATATAATTTTTAATAAAGAAATAAAGAACCTTGATACTTTTTTAACTTATTTTTATATTTTTTTATTTTTATATGTGAACAAAAATACACAGCAAACAGTTAATTTTTTGCTAGCCCACGTAAATTTAATTAAGTGTACTATGTAAAAACATAGTAACTTTTCAAAATAATGTCAACAGTGAGCATGTTGTCAAAAATAATGTCTACAATTTTTGTAATCAACAGTGAGAATTCAGCTTTTTTTACTAATTGTCAATCATAATGTCAACACTTTTCATTTCTCACATACAACACTTTGTTTTACATAATAAAATCATCTGATTTTTTGATATGTTGTATTTTTAACTTTTTTCTTTTATGTTTTTTTTTAATTTTTAAAATAAAATCTATATCTAAATATGATATTTTCACATATTTATATTAACTTTTATCTTGTTATTTAAAACTTTAATAAAATAAAAACTATACAAATAATTTTTAACATTTAAATGCCAAGAAAAACCATCTAAGATTTACTTTTATATATTATGCTTTTTAAGTTTTTTTTTTACATACTTTGCTTTATTTTAAACCATTTTACTTATTATTTTAGGACAAAAACACCTCTAAGCAGCCAAAGGGTACCAAGCGTCCCTCCAAGCCCACCAAAGCCACCAAGAAGAAGCCTGTCTTGTCAAAGAAGGCACCCCCAAGCCCCCCAAGCCCTCCCCTGAGCCCTCTCCTGAGAAGAGCCCTGCTCATTCCAATGGGGGAGAGGAAACTGATGGCTCTCTTACAGAGCACAGTTTTTACAACTCGGCTTCTGACAAGGAGCCAACCAAGAAGAAGCGCTCAGCCCAAAAGTCCCCACCCAAGGATAAGTCTCCTGCATATGATGAGCACCTTGACATGCCTCCTTCTGCTTCCCCACCCCCACCAAACTCTCCCCCTTCAAGATCATCTGGGGATGATACAAAGCCCCGCCTCAATTACTTCCCTGGCTTCTGCCATGCTCCTGCTGGCCCTTGAGACCCTCTGTTGGCCCACAACATCTGCAACGTTGATGGCAAGTTCAAGGTTCCTTCCACCCTGCCCAAGTTTTTCCCCATCATGATTGTTAAAGGTGGGCCGGCCATGGTGGCCAATGGATACATCTTCTCAATCAACAATGCCAACCGGGGCTTTAAGAGCCGGCATTACACCTGTGAGGACTGCTCCTGCCCAGTGCGGCTCAACACTGAGCGCTGGGACCTGGTCCAAACTATCAAGGGCAAGCACACTTGTGTGATGCCCAACACAACCATCCCCCGCCTCCTGAAGTGATATCTGGTGCAGATTATGCCCACTTCCAAAGATCTTTCTGCCACCCAGCTGGATGTGCTTGCTTGCAAGTACCTGACCCCTACCAACTTGAAGAGGGTGCCAACTCACAATCAGTTGGCCAAGTTTGTGAGTGATAGGCGTCAAGCCTCAAACCCCCTGGCCAAGAGTGCCACCAACATCAAGGACCTGGTCCTCAAAGATGCCCTCAAGAAGTCAGAGATGGTGAGATGTTCCTGCTCCATGACAATGGGTAGGAAGTGGAGGATAGGATTGTAGCCTACGTCACAACCTAAAACCTGGAGCAGCTAAACACTGCTACCACCTGGCTGTGCAATGGCACATTTGCTACTTGCCCCCCTATCTTCAAGCAGCTTTGGGTCCTGCATGGGCAGTTCAATGACCAGGTCATCCCCCTTGTCTTCTTTCTCCTTCCTGGTGCCAAGACGGAGGTCTATACCAGAGCTTTCAAGATTGTCTGGGATGCTTTGAGCTCCCTTCCCACCAACCAGCTCCCCCTCCCACCCACACCACAAGGGCCAATCCCTCCTCTGCTGAGAAGGATGAGGCAACCTTAGCCACTGAGCAGCTAGCTCATGCGCGCTCACTTGGGCCAAAGGTTATAATAATGGACTCTGAGCAGGCTCAGTTCAGAGCCTTCCAGGCCACCTTTAATGGAGAAGTCCAGGGCTGCTTCTTCCATTTTTGGCAGGCCCTTGTCAAGAATCTCAAGAGTGAGAAGGACCTTTTTGAGAAGTATCTCAATGATGGTAAGGGGAAGTGCCGCTTTGCCATGACCCAGTTTTCTGCCTTGGCTTTTGTGCGCCTGGAGCATACTGGGCTTGGCTTTGAGGCCCTCCAGGAGGATGCTTATATCAAGAAGCACTCCACCATCTTTGAAGGCTACCTGGAGTACTTTGAAAAGCAATGGGTGGGCAAGAAGGTGACTGTCTGGAGAGGAAAGAGCGGGGCCACTGCCCCTTGGAACTGCCAGGGCGCCTGTATTAAGGGGGAGATGAAGACCACAGCCAGCCTGGAAGTGTGGCACAAGCACCTGAAGGCCAAGTTTGGGACCAACCCCAAGTTCAACAAGTTCTTCCAGAAGCTGCAGGAGGAGCAGGCCCGGACTGTCTCCAAGTTTTGCAACCTGGCCAACCGGGTGGCCCCCAAGAAGAGGAAGTCTAAGGACCAGGACTACCAGGAGGACGTGCAGAAGGTAGTAAAGAAAAGGTACAAGGTGGCAGAGATCAAGAAGTACCTTGAGGACGTTGCAACTGCTCTTGCTGGTGGCTTTAATTAGCCCAATAAACCTTGCTTTGCTTTGCCTATATATTTTTTACTTTTAAACTTTTAATTTTTTGATTTTTTTGGTTAGTACTAATTTTTTTAGGTATAAAGGGTAAGTTTCAGATACAGTTTCAATGTGGTTTTGTAAGAAATATCTTATATTTTGCTAATTTATCTTTAAGGTATGAGTTATTTTCAGTTATGATTATATAAAGTATAATAAATTAAATATAGAATTTTCTTATATTTTGTGGTTATTATGATATATAAAATATCTTTATTTTTGGTTCATTGGAATTTTAATTTTTATGGGAATAAAAAATAATTTTATAATAAAGAGTGTAATTTACATAGTAAACTGAAAAATAGTTGCTTATATCTCCTTATTCTTATTACTTATTGTATTTTTTATTGCATTTTTGAATTTTATGGGGTCATTTCAGTATAATAAAGTATTTTAAAATATTTTTTATATTAAAAATGTTCAGGGTAAAGCGTTTTGTTAATTAAAAAAGTGTCAACATCCAGGAAACGACATTAAGTAAAACCGGGTCAACACTTTACTATAGTGTCAACATTTTTAGTGTCAACATGGGCGCTGTTGCCAAAAAACATACTGTAGATTCAGAACCTAAAGGTAAAAATGCAGGATTGTCAAATTATTTTGCATGAACTAACCAACTTAATAGAATATTTTTCATCCTTTTTATATAAAAATTAAGTTGTTCTGGTATGAAAATTACTCCATTAGGTTGGTGAGTTCACACAAAAGAATTTGACAATCATGCATTTTTACCTTTAGGTTCTGAATTTACAGTATTAGGCTTAATTAAATTTACGCGGTGTCAGGAAATCCTGATCTATCAGGGTTGACTGATCCATATTCCCATCACTAAAGCTATTGGCTAATAATAGACAGGCCACAACCAAGTTGAGACCTCTATTCCGTAATACAGAAAAACTATATCAAGACTGTTATAGTTGCAATCCAGAAAACACATGAGACATTCTGGGTCTCAGGTCATGGCGTAATCCAGAAGCATCTATAATTAGATGCTAGGCAGTCTAGATCCCAAAATAGACACAAATCCGCCTTACATAATAAAGACAGGAAACTAAAAACATCCTGTTTCACCGAGAAATGAGACAGAAGACCGCCCATGCAAGTTTTGTGCATTATACCAAGCATAAGACGGGACTTGGGCCTATGGATGTCAACTTAGTTGGCCTTAACTAAGTCAAGGGATATCTAGGCTAAAGAGGAGAAATTAGCAGCCTAGTATATTACCTCATTCCAAACCTTATTCAGGTTTGAAATCCAACTCTGGGGGTGAAACTAGTAGCTTGGGGATGATAGGCTGGCTAGTAAGAGTTATCTGCAGCTAGACACTAGTCTGGTTCCTACCTTTACACTATAAAAAGCCCTTTCAAGATCACTTGTTAGGCAGAAAATCAATAACCATCAACATTAATACTAAACAAAATAGTAATAGTGTCAAGTAAAATAAGAGTGTATTATTGATACTTTCAGAATCCTGCCAAACCACCACAGCTGGTGTTGCGTCCCAAAGACCGCAGGACTCTCCCTTTACTTGGCTCAAGCAGCAACAGAACTCTGACAGTTGCTGCAATCACACACCAATTGGAAGCACATCTGTCCCCATACAGATATCCCAATCTCAACATGTATAATAACCCTAAAAAAATAACAACTCTTCTTCTTCAAGAATGCAAAATCTTGACACACAGGCTAGCAAATATTAACCATTTTCTGTGTATTTTTGCTCATATAATAAAATAGAAAAATATATGAAAATAAGTTAAAAATAATCAAAGTTCTTTATTTCTTTATTTAAAATTATATTTGGGTAGTGGTAATATGTTATTTTACTATTTGGTATACTAAAAGTTGTTAACACATTGGTTAAGATAATGAAAAGGGTAAAGTGTTGACAACGTCACTTACAACATTCTTTATAGTAGGTGACATATTAATTTAAGCTTAATTGTGCCACTCTAATTTGCTTAACTCCACCACAGTGGATAATCACAAGCAAATAAACGGAATTCCTGAGTGTTGACATTATTTTAATAATAATCTCTATAGTAAATTACATAGTAACTCACGCTTAAATTATTGGATCCCTGTTAGCCACCAATCCACTTAACATATTAAAGCCAGAATAAGTGCCACATATATATTTAAAAGATGAACATTTTAAAAATCAACTTTATGCACAATGTCTTTTTTAATATAATAATGTAATAAAAAATATTTTTAAACCTACACTTAATTTTTTGTTGTAGATGTTTCAGTTTCATTATTAAAAATAAGTTTGGCTTAAAAAGTGTCAACAATGACACTTTTACGTTGTGAAACCGGATAAAAAATAAACTAATTTTTATTAGTAAATGTAAAGGAAAAATTTGTTTAAATCAAGTTTTTGATCAAGCTTAATATTAAATTGTGTCAAAATGGCCACAATTTTGTTGTGTTTTTTGGGTTTGCACCCCTGAACAGTTTAAAAAGAATTAAACTAGCGCAACTAGTAAAAAATATAGGAGATTTCAAGTTTTGAGTCAATAGTGGCCATGTCAACAAAGTGTCAACATGTGTGCTGTTGCCAAAAATTTAACATGAGAGGAGCCATTAACATTAGTGGTTGTGTGGACTATTGGGATGTGACCAGTGAGAAAACAACTGCTTGAGACACTGTATCATCTCTGTGGCAAACAAGAAAGGATTTATATCAAGGAAGAAAGCTTTGGCTGGTATGGTTGAGGCTCAGGAAGAGAGCTACAAGTTTTTCACTTTCTGGGAGTGATGATTTATAAGATTTGGTTTGGAACTTCTTGGGGTGCAAAGATAAAAGCTGCAGTCCTTGGGAGCTTGAGAATAGCTGCCTATATTCAAGCTTGAAGGAAGTTTCAGGGGGTTGAAAAAAACCAAAGTGATTATGGTTGTTTTGTCATCAAAGAAATTTGATTCTTTTTCAAGAATGAACAGACACCACACACAGGATTTTGGTTTGTCTTGTTTCAATAAAAATCCAAGAAGCTTCTGGGAAAAACCATACTGGTTTCATTACTCAGTTAGAGCCAAGATTTATCTTGTAGTGGAAAAAGAGAGAGATGAAAGACTTCAAGCAGGTAACCAAATATTGAGGTATGAGAAGAAGCTATGTAGTGCTTTTTTCATCTCAATCTTAGCAAACAATGTGTATATCTGATTAAAGAAAACAGCTTCAAACATACTCCACACTTAAAATTATAAGCATTTTAGAAGTCATCAAAGATATATCAATAAAGCAAGAAAGCAATTAAATAACAAATATTTTTAGGCCATCCAACATGTCAAACTAGTTTAGTTTTATGATGTTACTGTCACAGCCCAGGTTACTATCAGGAGATCCTTTTTTAAGGAAAAGAGCCTGGCCTGAAAGGCTCAGTAGATGACAGGGGTCATTCTAATCACATAATTAGAAGTATTAGCCCAAGGGCACCATGTTCCCATACAGGGAATCATTTGTTCAATGAGACCCAGTATGTTTAGATAGGCAAACCTAAGTTTTCTGTAGTCATATTTAGGGATGGAAGGAACAAGGAGAAGTTCTCCAGTTGCAGCACTAATTGGATTTCTTGGCAGAGCAAGTAGGAAGATTTAGAAGAGGCTACATTATGGAAAGAAAGGCACATAGTCAGGATCTATTGATTGATCCAAGTGTCTGGTCAAGGGAAAAGTCACAAACATAGGTTCTACTGAGGTAGCAATACTCTGCTTAGTTTCCAAGCGCCAATTTTAGAGCTTCAATTACTATCTATTAGAAAGCACCAACAGTATAAGGTTTGTAGTAATGTGAAAAATCCTTCAAAGGTAAAATGCTCAATTTGCATTAACTACCAGTTCTTTATTTAGAGGTGTCAACAAAGAAGATGTTCCCAACTTTCTCAGCAATATACTTCTTGGGAAGTAGTTTATGGCTTGTTGGTAGATTTTTATTGGACAGATAGTCATCTGTTCTGCTTTTCTTGATATTTCATAATTTTATTGGTTGTATATATGGATTAATACATAAATTTCAGGCTCTGGAGGCTAGTTTAAGATTTGGGGTCCATCTGGTGACTTTTGGGTCCCCAATTTCTTAACTTCTGGTAGTTTTAGACAATTAAAATGCTTTTAATATACTTTTTTGTGTTTTTTTGCTGTTTTATGGTTCAAATATTATCAGGGCATTTATTATACTTTGGGAGAATTGGTGGCATCAATTAATGAAGTTGTAGTCAATAAATCAATCAAATGATAATGTAGTTGAAAATTTGCAAGCCTTTAAACCAATATATGATAACACTTTATCAGGCTCATTTGGGGCTCTAAAACCTTTTTTAAGACTAATAATTTAACATATGATGTTTGGTTATGAGTCAACTGTCTGAAGCACTGCCTATAATGATTCACCTTATCAGTATTAGGATAATATAAGCTAGAAAAGTTCTTCATATTATAAAAGGGTACTGTCTTTCAGGGACTGTAAATATTTTTATTGTTTCAGAAGAAATACTTTCTTAAAAAATATTTTACTAGAATTTTTATAGCTGTACAATTGCCCTATCACCTTATAGTTCCACCAAGCTGTGATTCTGTAGTTCTTCTTTACTATAAATTAGTGTTAATGTATCAGCACTAATTAGGGACAAATCTTTTGGATGCTCTTCTTTGATTAATTAATACCTTGATTGAATGTTCTGTGATTCAACTGTTCAATCTATGATATATAGCCCCCTGTTTCAAGTGCTTTCCCTTCAGGACATTTCCTTGAGAAGCATAAGAAATTCCTTGCAGCCTTCTCTCTACTTTAGAATTAGCTTTTAGTCTTACTTTAATAGGAGCATATAATGTTTCTATAATTTTTCTGTACCATTTTATTAAGCTTCATGATTTTTTACCAATGATTTTCATCATTAGAATACACTTAAAAAAAGAAATTATCTCTTTACCAAGTATCTTAACACACTTTACTTACATTATCGCAGTTTGAAAATACCTAAAAAAGAATGTCAACATTTTCCATTTGAAGTTTAAATTTTTCTTTGGTGTTTTAATGTTTTCACAGAGTTAATCAACACTTTACCCTTGTAGCAAATAACTTTGGGAAGCATTTCCCCTAGCTCTATTAGCACATTTTCATCATAGTGAAGAAACTGGGAAAAATTTCTCCAAGGATTTTGCTCTTTTGCCATTGCAGCAAACTGCATCTGAGAAATTTTTCAAGATTCCCTGAAGCATTTGACATGATACCAAGAGCTTTAAGTGATGATTTAGAACTTGATTTTCATTCAATTAATAAGGTAATAGTGATTTCACTCCAAAAATTTCTTACATGGGCTGATACAGCATTACATCTCTTTGCCTTTTCACTTAAGTGATTGGAATAGGCTTCAATTATAGAGGAATCAAATCCACTTCCTAAGCATCCCAAATCATTAAGTTGATCATCTACAGCTCTATATAGCTACTTTAATGGTGATCTTAGGTTCCTTATTCTTGCACAGTAAGCTGTAATTGTCCATATTTAATCTAATTAAAAGACACTTTCAGAGAAACAACAACAATTACAGTTATTTAACCAACTTTATTACAGCTTATGTTAGTCTCATGATTTTAACACCACATTTTATATTAATTAAAGGGTACATAATTTCCATTGTACAATGCTAGTAAATGTATCTACTATTAGCACTCAAAAAAGCTGAAGAGCAAAACACCAACCATTGTAGCTGATAAAAATCAAAACAGCACTAATTAATAATAATTGGGCTATCAAGCTTTATTTATCCATCAATAGCCCATTCCTGCAAAGCTGTGTTCACCACACACCCTTAGATAAAAGGCTCAGTGGTATATTATTTTAGGATAGATTTGATTAGATTAAACCACCATAGTTTTCAATCACATCTCATTAATATTAGCTGTTTCCCACTCTACTATATTTGATTTATAGCTCATTAAGGCACATGTCTCCACTATTTAAGAGGGTTGTTTTTTAGAAGCTGTCACACTATACACTTGAATGATGTCTTGGGCTAAATTCCCTTAGTATACCATGTCTACATTATAACTACTTTGTTCAAACCACCATCAGCCAAGTCATATACTGTGCTGCTCTAACACTTATCCAGTCTCTTTTTTAGCAGAAAATAAAGGCTTTTAAAATTTGTGAAGAAGGATGGGCTTATTTATATTATCACATCTATTATAAATAAAGGCTAATACTGATGATATCTTCTTACTTTAGACTTACCAAAAATTGTGGTCTTTTATCTTTATTACTTTCCACAATCTATTGTATTAGGAGTTAGCAAAGAAGAAAATATTGATGCCATACGACATAGTTCCTTATATAAACATATATGTAAATGAAACCTTTTCCCTCAGATTTATGAAATAATATACCACTGTCTTTCTGGCTGCACACACTTTCAGAATTATAGCATCTTTAGATCTTAGAGGGACAATGTCTAATGTCAAAGTCATAGATTCTTCATGTACATTCCTAATATCAGATCATATAAATTTTCATCTTGTATGATGGCATATTAGCATGACTTGTAACTTTCTGATGTATAGTCAAATAAGGACATAAATTTTCAAAAGAATAAACATATATATGTAAAATCTTATATAGTAGATTCTTAAATATGATCAAGTCATATGCAAACAGTAATAGTAAAAAATAAACTAGGAGCTAAAAAGACTAGTAAAGAGATATTGCATATGCAGTGTAAATTTTTTCACATTATACTGCACAAAAGTCAGAAAATTGAACTTTCAAAGAAGAGTTAATATTCCTGAGAAAGTCAAATCAAGCAAGATAAAAGCACCCAAATTGAATAATTTTGATTTGGCTGTATTTTTTATTAGTGATTAAATCCTTAATTTGAATAATTAAGTTTTATAAAGCAATTTATATAACCCAGAAAATAAACTGACAGGGAATGAATTTCAATCAAATTGATGAAGATGGCTATTAACTATTGCCTTCTTGGGGGCTCTATTGTGAACGTTTGATCAGTACAAAAATAGTACAGTAGTTTTTAAAGCTGTGGCACTAATAAAAATAAACTCATATTTAAACTAAATAAAAGCCAATGCATTTAAAATGATTAACAAATGATCCAGGCCCATT
Source organism: Entomophthora muscae (assembly GCA_014839935.2). Taxonomy (NCBI): domain Eukaryota; kingdom Fungi; phylum Entomophthoromycota; class Entomophthoromycetes; order Entomophthorales; family Entomophthoraceae; genus Entomophthora; species Entomophthora muscae. The sequence goes on along the minus strand of QTSX02006016.1, from coordinate 1,678 downwards.
TCTATTTTCAAATCTGAGTTGATTTTTCTTAGTGTCACAGCTTTGAAAACTACTATACGAAGAGCAGTGAAAAAGATGATATGTACTTTTGGACTTCTTAGAAATATGACACAAGAATTGACTGCTAGGCGTTACAAAAAACAGGAATATACTTAACATGGAGGTTAGTCTCTTTAAGCCATCTTTTGCCTTTGGGCTAGATGAGTATTGGTGCTGTCTTACTACATTGATTAAAGAGTTAAAAGGCAATGAAACTTTTAGAAGCAAGCACATTCCACAAACAGTGGATTCCTAAGGGATAAGTGCATCAAGGCCTCAACAAGCTTGCTGGTATGGGGAAGCCTCCACATAGCACCACAACTTAGGGTGATGAGTCTGATACTCACTGTCCTTGTCTATCAGTAGTCTGGTATTATGAGTGTTTGCTAGAGGCATGTGGCAAAAAATACTAAATTTTTAACAAAATTGGCCATAAAAGCACAAGGTTAATCAAAGATTCATTTTAAAACTAAACTTTATTCATATAATTGGATTAAACTCTAAAAATTGAATTCTTTAAAATTGAGCTGTAATAAAAGCATATTAAGGCAAATTTAATTATTTTACATATAATGAATATATAAAAAAACCATTTTTATATAAGTAGCTTAGAATTAATGAAAACTAGAAAAAGTATGATCCTAAATTCCTCTAAACCACTTTTTCTTCTTTTGCTACTCATTGATACTGTAGCTCAAATACTATGAATTCAGAACCTAAAGGTAAAAATGCAGGATTTTCAAATCCTTGGTCCAAATTTTGAATCACTTTTGCGGGCAACTCAGCTGAGTGAAAAATTAAAATATTTAATAAAATCAACCATTTAATTTGACTTTTTTTTGTTTATTTAAATTGGCAAATTTTGAATCCCTTGAGCAGATAACTCAACTAACAGAAGACAAAACTCAGCAAAAAATGCAGGATACATAAATCATAAATGCAGGATTCTAATGTACAATTTAATATTTCCTGTATGTCAAACAAATCATAGACATCATGTAAAAATTAATGAATCTGAAATTGCAGGATTGTCAAATCCAAGAACCAAATTTCAAATAAAAAATGCAGTGAATTTGAAATAAATATAATTTATGGGTGTCTCAAAAAGGATGCTAAAGAATCTAGAGTGGATTTGTGCTAATTCTTTTAGGAATCATAGGCATTCTCAAGAAATCACCCTATTCCATTTTAGGGCAGCTAAAATTTAGATGCTTGATTACAGTAGATTATAAAAAACGCTAACAATAAAATAGAATTATATATTATAATCTATCTTATCACAATGTCTTTTCCTTGATGTGTTGATAGTTTATTTACTGTTGATACAGTAGTTTTAAAAGCTATGGCAACAAGCAAAATGAACTCAGATTTAAACAAAATCATTTCAGATTTAAACAAAATCCAACTAGCAGGTTAAGCAAATTATCAACAGCAAATGAACTATCAACACATCAAGGAAAAGACAAAGTGATAAGATATATTGTAATATATAATTCTATTTTATTATTAGTATTTTTTAAAATCTATTTGTAATCAAGTATCTTAATAGCTATACATTAACACTTTTTGTAGTAAACTGATGGTTTATCTTTCCCACCTCTCCTTCCTTGAAAGAAGTTTTATGGCCCCTGGCTACGCT